>JAJIBD010025824.1:0-21610 GCA_021461705.1 Cryptotis parvus | reverse complement strand
CATGTGTTAGGCCCAGGGTTTGGTCTTAAGCTATGCTAAAAAAAAACAAAGAAAATGCTTATTTTGCCTAGAAATCCCAAAAGTTAGCCATCTGCTCCTTCAGGGTTCATATGATCAGATTCCGTCCATCATCTTCCATCATCGTCCAGTCAGGTCTAAAGTTCCTTGTTCTGAGTGACCAGGTCTCCTGGGAGCCTGTTTGGACTCCTTGGTCTGGGTGCCAGTAAAGGCAGCTCGGCTCGGCTTGAAGTCTGGCCATTTGATGTTTTGTTGTCCAGTATGTTTTGATGCCTAAGTAGGTATTACTTGGTTTCTTGTTATGTAAGTGCCATCTGAGATACTGCTAAAGTAATGATATTATTAACAGTGAAAACAATGAAGGGATTTGTTTTATTGTTTTCTAATTCCAAGCAACATACCAATTAGAGAGGCCAGAGCAAATCCGCCTTGCAGTGCTTTCAAGACGTCAACCAAGAAAGTGATTCAGCAAAACTCCCTTAATGGAATGGGATGGTTTATGCCAGGGACAGTAGGGAGGAGAGGGACTGCTTTCTCTGTCCCCGCTGGCCTTACTGATGGAGACGTTGGCTCTGCTATGTATCAGTATCTAGCTTTGGCCTCACAGTTGGGTTCAGTTAGCGTTCTTGTCAAATCGCCCTCCAGATCCCATTCTGAGGCAGGTGAACGGGACCCGCGAGGAGCTGCTGAGTTTGGTGTGTGAGCCTGTTGCCATGGAGCTCACGATGGACAGTGACTGGCTTGCCAGTAGATTTCCTGTGTTCTCTGGCAGTTGCGAAATGAACATGATGGGAAAAAACTTTCTATTTTCTCATTTATTTCAGAACTTGGAATACGTTTTCGAAATTACAGAACAACCTTTACTTGGGTTTCATGGTAGTTTTAAGCTGAACTGCATGGTAGTAGCTTCATGGGATCCTGAAAGAATGACTACAGGCTTGACGATTAGGAGGAGCGCGTGATCCCTTGCATGCTAGACTCTTAAAAAACTTACGAGCTTCTTATTTTTTATTTTTGGGTCACACCTGGCGATGCTCAGGGGTTATTCTTGGCTCTTCGCTCAGGAATTACTCCTGGCGGTGCTCGGGAACCATATGGATTGCCGGGATCAAACCCGTTGGCTGTGTGCAAAGCAAACACCTTACCCGCTGTGCTATCACTCCGCCCCACGATTGTAGGAAACAGTTGCGGATGGAACCCCAGGCCTTGTCCAGGCAAGGCATGGCTCCTGTCTCTTGAGCCACGTCCCAGCTTCTCGATTGCTGGACTCTTTTGGAGTAGGGGGGTGACCAAGGGATGTGGAACTGGGTTATGTGGGTAAGAATAAGAAATGGACCTGAAGCACAGCCTGCAGTGAGACTTGCCATTAAAATTAGAGAGCTGGGACTGTCGTGCAACAGTAGAGTGCAGATGTGCACGGACCCTGGAGCCCCGTGCTGCTGACACAAAACAGAAAGAGCTAGGCAAAAGATTTCCTTTTGCTCTTTATTTGGGGGGCCACACTGGTGATGCTCAGGGGTCACTCCTGGCTCTGCACTGAGGAATTACCCCTGGTGGTGTTTGGGGATCGTATGGGATGCTGGGGATCAAGCCCGGTCTGCTGGGTGCAAGACAACACCATTCCCTGTATACTATCACTATGGCCCCCAAGTTGAGGTAATTAGTAGGAACACAAGCTGCATCTGAGCGCAGTGTTCATCGAGCAAACTTTATCGTTTGCCCAGGGCACAAAGTGAGGCTCTCAGGGCTCTTGTCTGTCCCCCGGAGGGAAACCAGTAAGGAGAAGGAAGGTTGCTTCCCCGAGAAGGGGCCTCCTCTGGGAACACTGAAGATGGGAGGGAATGGCAAGAGATGCGCCCTCTGCCCGACCTGTCCGGAAGAAGGAGATTCTCAGCCAGGCCCCAAACACTCCCGTTGCTGTGCTCGGGATCCAGTTTGTTGCCTTCAGTTATGAGAGCCGAGCCAGGTTGAGGAGACTAGACTGTGATTCTGGGTAAGACCCTTCCCCTGTTCAGCACTGAAGTCTGTGGTCGAGAGCCAAGAAAATACTTGTTATTGTTGTTTTGCTTAGTTTTGGGGACGCATCTGATTGTGCTCAGGGCTTACTCCTGGCAGAGCCCAGGGTGCTGGTGGTGCCAGTGTTTGAGCCTGGCCTGCTCTCTGTAAGGCAGCCACCTTCCCTCGTCCTGTCCTTCTGACACAAGGAAAACACTTGCTGAGACTAGATGCTGAAACGACATGGGTTTTTTTTTTTTTTTTGTGGGAGGGGCAAAGTGGTCTTTGGGTGACGGCCACCCCTCCCTTCTCTCCATCCCTTAGCCCTGAAACTAACTTAAGGGGAGCCCTAGGTCTTTTTTTTTTTAATTGAACTGTATTTCACTTTAGGCACGTGGTTTTGATGCTGTTAATGGCAGGACCTTTTCCATAGACATCCTAGCCCGCGCACTCACCGTGTCTGCTTCCCTGCGCTGCCCACTGTCCCCATCCTGCTCTTTCCCAGCCTTCCTCTCTCCCTCCTTCTGACGACCTGTTTTCAGTTTCTGTTGGAAGCCAGAGGTCTTGCTGAAAGTAGAACTCTGCTATTTTCAGATCTTCCTGTGAACCAACTAACTTGATTGGTGATTCAGTTTTGGAATTTTGGGTGTGGGGATTAGATAATGTCTTTGTGGGGAAACTGGTTGCTGCTGAGATTGGTTCTGGATAGTGATGCATTATTGCAGCAGTACGGATGTCTTAGTAGGCGCGTAATTAGCTGGGGTGTTCCAAAAGATTTTATTTACTTAGTGGTATTTAGGGACTTCTCCCATCTGGTGATGGGGGTCGCTTCCAGTGGGTTGAGCTTGGGACTCTTGAGTCCTTTGAGCTATGCTCCTGGCTCTTTTATTTAAAGTTATTTTTAGGGACCAAGGAGAATAGTGGGACATTTGCTTTGTATGTGGCCATCTGGGTTTGATCCCTGGCCCTCCATATGATCCCCTGAACCTGCCAGGAGTAATCCTGGAGCCATCCCTGGTGGGCCCCCAAACAAAGAAGTGTTTGCGAATATACAGATCGCATCAGTGATGCTGCGCTTCCTGAGCCACTTCTGATGGTTCTGACGGCTCCTAGGGCCACGCCAGCGTGCTCTGGGGACTGCCGTGCTGGAGTAGCGGCAGTTCAGGCCCTCCGCAGGTGTATCTCACCACTGCGCTCTCTTCCTGGCTCCTGAGGCTCTTTCCAAAAGGCAACTAGGGAAATCGGGATTTCTTATGCGAGTTCAGGTTGGTTGTTGTGTGTGAACTTTTCCCATCTTGTCTAAATGATTTTGGAGAGATAAATTGGCTAAATGTATTGCATTTTATTTTGTTGGCTTATTTGGTCAGGTTTTGGGCCACACTTGACTGTACTCAGGGGATAGACCATTGCAAAGCTGTTCATGACTGGGTTTCGGTCACACAGTGTTCCAGCACCATCCCTCCCCAGGGCGCGTTTCCCGACACCAATGTCCCCTGTTTCCCTCCCACCCCAACCTGCCTCTGGCGGCGCTTGTCTGTCTGTCTGTCTGTCTGTCTGTCTGTCTGTCTGTCTGTCTGTCTGTCTGTCTGTCTGTCTGTCTGTCTGCTCCTCTTTTGCTCAGGGGTTCTTTTTTGGCGCACATACTTGCACCCAGCCCACTGTTTTCTCTGGCTATTTGCATTACATTAAAACTTAAAAAAAATTCGTTCTTGAGCAGGTAGTACATATATGTGACTAGATTTTATTTTTTTTCTTTTTGGGTCACACCTGGCGATGCTGAGTGCAGATACTCCTGGCTTTGCACTCAGGAATTACTCCCTTGGGGTGCTTGAGGGACCATATGGGATGCCAGGGAATGGAACCCAGGTTGGCCGGGTGCAACGCAAGCGCCCTACCTGCTGGACTATTGCTCCAGCCCTGACTAAAAATGTAATGCTTCCACCAATCCTGTCTGCTGCCCACCAGTTCTGCTCTCTATTTTACTGGTTATGTATGTGAGAAATGAGTACACACACACCCATTCTTGGTACCTATTATAAACTGTCCTATATATTATTTTTTTTAAATCAGGTTTTTTTTTTTTTGCCACACCCAGCAGAGCTCACAGCTTACTCCTGGCACTGTGCTCGGAGATCACTCTTGGCGGTGCTTAGTAAACCATGTGCAGTTCTTTGGATCAAGCTTGGCTGCCTTGTGTCATTTAACCCCCTGAACTATGTCTCCAGCCTGACAGTTCTTTCCTCTCTCTTATTCCCTCCTTTTTGGTTGGGAGAGGAGATTGTTCATACCTGTTCATTCGCTGTTCTCAGGGCGAAGTCTTGGTTCTGTGTTCAGAGTACATTCCTGAAAATGAATGAAAATGAGTACATTACTGAAACCATATTTCCTGGAAATTACTCAGTGAATTAAAGTCTTGTTACTTTTGTTTTTATTGGTTTTGGGGCCACACTGTGATGCTCAGGGGTTACTCCTTGCTCTGCACACACACATTTCTCTTAGTGGTGCGGGAGGACCAGATGGGATGCTGGGGATCAAAGCTGGGTTGGCCACGTGCAAGGCAAGTGCCTGCCTTCTGCTGTGTCTGTCCAGCCCTCTTCCTTGCTATCCCTGTGCTTCTTAAATGAAGGCGCACACCATAGTTTATACAGTGCTCTTCTGGGCTGTTTTTGAATATTGACATATTTTTTAAATTAATTTCCTCCTTCCCTTTGTTGTCGATGTCGATGGCTGAAGAGGTCACGCGTGCTGATTGTGATGGGTGCTTGGACTTCGCCAGCGTGATGTTTGCAGGTGTCACATACCTGGCTGTAGGCCTTGTGCACGTAGCCGCAGTGTGCACTTGGGGTTGCACCTTCCTTGTGCTCACACACACTGGCTGTGGAGTCAGGAATCACAGCATCTAGGGTTGTGCTTTGGTGTGTATGTGGTGGCTCTGGAGATTGAACTCGGGGACTTAGGCTTGAAAGGCAGCTGAGAAAAGACATTAGCTGTTTCTTTCATCCTCTCAGTGTTTTACATTCATAAACAGTGCTTATAAGTGATTATAATTACTTAATGATTCGTTTTACATATATATGAATAAATTCCTTTCAATGGATATATTGAGTTAAAAATGAGGTTACTTCAACATTTTGAAAGATAGAGCCAAACTTTTCACATTAAGGTTTTTTTTTCTTTGGGTCACACCTGGCAACGCTCAGGCGTTAATCCTGGCTCTGCACTCAGGAATTTTTCCTGGCGGTATTTGGGGTACCTCTGGGCGGTACATATGGGATGCCGGGATCAAACCTGTGTTGGCCACATGCAGAGTAAACGCCCTACCCGCTGTGCTGTCACTCCGGCCCTGACAGAACCTGAGCTCTCCTGGCATCTGGGCCCTGCCCGTACCTGCCCCTGTCTGACCCTCAGTGACCACCTGTTCTGGGCCCCGTGCCTGGCTGCCGCCCCTACCCGGTCCTGGAGGGCCTGGCGAGAGGGCGTAGATGGAGTCTTGCTTGCGGTGCCCTGGCCTTTCTCTCTGTGTGGCAGCTGTCTCAACGTTCATCGCTGGATGGTCCCTGCATTTCTCTGCCCAGTGAGGCTGGCACTTGTGAAGGCTGAGCCTGGCAGGTGGGCCTGTTAGGTAGTCAGTGACTTTAGGAAGCTGAATGCAGACGCCTGTCTACGTCAGGCATAGTTTTTTCATAATTTTTTTTTCCTTTCCACTTTGTAATTATAGTCACAAGGTGCAGAAATAGTAGAGCTTCTGTTTATATCTGCCCCGTTTCTTCAATGGCTACACACACCCACAGGCGCACACGCCCCTCGTCTGTGTGCACACAGACAGGTATACGCTTTCTCCGGGATTTCTTCCATGCTGCTGTTTATTTCCTCCCCACTTTTTCCCTCTGTTTTTCTTATCTTTTGATCATTCCTTTTTTTTTTTTTTTTTTTGCTTTTTTGGGTCACACCCGACAAGACTCAGGGATTACTCCTGGCTCTGCACTCAGGAATTACTCCCAGGCAGGGCTTGGGGGACCATATGGGATGCCGGGATTGAACCCGGGTCAGCTGCGTGCAGGGCAAACGCCCTCCCCGCTGTGCTGTCGCCGCCCCCTTTTGATCCTTTAGCTTGCGGTAGGCAACTGTGGGAGCTATCCAAGCCCCGAAGTAAAGATTCCTGGTTGCTCTCCTACACACACTTCGTGGAAGATGCTCCTCTCTTCCTGCCTGAGTATGTCGGGCCGCTCGGGTGCTGGTTACTTCTCTGTCTAGGCTGTTTGCTCTTATTTGGGAGAGAAGCGAGAATAGCTCCTTCCTTTTATAGATTCCCCTAAGTTACAGAGCCATATCTGAAGCATGCAGACACTGTGTGTGTGGTGAGAAGCGACAGCTCTGATTTGGTGGAAATAACGTTAAAAGCCCAAGTTCAGTCCTGATTCTGCTTCACCTCGCTGTGTAACAGTCACAGTACTTCTGAATTAATCTATTTCCTCTGGCGGAGCTGGGGGACCATATGGGATGTCGGGAATCGAACCTGGTCGGCCACATGCAAGGCAGATGCCCTGCCCGCAGTGCTACCACTCGACCTAGGGACTTTTTTTGAGGAGGCTTTTGGGCCACCCCTGGCGATGCTGAGGGACCACTCCTGGCTGTGCTTGGGGGACCGTATGTGGTGCTTGGGGGACTATTTCTCCAGCCCAAGAGGTGGCGTATCTGTAGTCATTGGGAGAGTTATAAAGGAGGTTTTGGATGTGAATTAATCAAATGATTTTTTTTTTGTTGGGGGCTGTTTCCAATGATTCTGGTGGCCATTCCTGGTGGTGCTTGGGGTATGGTGCTGGGGTTGAATCCAAGGCTCCCACATGCTAAGCATGTTCTCCAAGCTTTGGACCATCTCCCGGCCCGGTGCCTGCTTGCTCGCCTGCTTCCTTCCTTCCTTCCTTCCTTCCTTCCTTCCTTCCTTCCTTCCTTCCTTCCTTCCTTCCTTCCTTCCTCCCTCCCTCCTCCCCTCCCTCCCTCCCTCCCTCCCTCCCTCCCTCCCTCCCTCCTCCCTCTCCTTCCTTCCTCCCCCCCTTCCTCCCTCCCTCCCTCCCCCTCCCTCTCTCCTCCCCCCCTCCCTCCTTCTTTTATTTTTCTTTCTTCTAGTTTTTTTTTTGGGCCACGCACTGACTGTGTCAAGGCTACTGGCTCTGACTGGGGTTACTCCTCTTGTGCTCAGGGCACCGTGCAGTGTTGGGGCTTGAGTCTGTGCCCAGCCCGCTGTGTTCTCTTTACTCTGACCCATGCCTGTTTGGAATTGCTGACATGGAAGTCAGTATTCAGTTATTCCTGGGCCATCCTTGGCAGTACTCAGGGCTCACTTCTGCTCTGCTGGGGAGTCACTCTAGGTGTGTTCAGGGATGTGTGTTGCGCTGGAGATCAAACCTGGTTGGCTGCATGCAGGGCGAGTGCTTATTTCTTTGCTAACTCTAGGGTCCCGAAAGTCAGCTTTTTTTTTTTTTTTTTTTTTTTTTAAATTTTTTATTATACCACCGTGAAACACACAATTACAAAGGTGTTCATAATTGGTTCTTGGTAATACAGTATTCCAGCACCCATCCCTCCACCAGTGCCCCATTTCCACCACCAATGTACCCCTCCCCTCCCGGTCCCCCACCGAAAAGTCAGCTTTTTAAAAAACTACTGGCGCCCAAGAGGGATGGCAGGTTCTAGCCCTGGCCTGCCACCCCAGCAGAGCCTCACAACAAGCCAGACGACCTCCCACTCCATGAGGACCTCCATTTTCCACATCCGGACTCCCTCGTCAGAATTCTACCCAGCAGACTAGCCTATCACAGCCCGGCTCACGCTGGCCGCTGATGCCACGCCGGTTCATCAATAAATGCTGGATTTTGAGATGACTACAAGAGTATGCTACCCGCACGGCAGAGCCTGGCAAGCTACCCGTGTCATATTTGATATGTCAGATACCAGTAACAATTATAGACTTCATTCCCATGACCTGACGGAATGGTTTGAGGCTCTTTATGTTCCTGGAGCAAGCAGGTGTCCTTGGCCTCTACTTGCATGAGACAGGTCATATGGAGACAGGTCATATGGAGATGTTACTGGTGCCCGCTCGAGCAAATCGAAGATGAACAGGAGGACAGTGATACAGGTGATACAGTGATACTGTTTAAAAAGAAAGAAAGGAAAAAACTACTGTGGCGTTACTTCTCAATACCTTGATTTCTTTAGTTACAGAGAATTTTCCTTGTTACCTGCGAAGCTTTCTTACACCTCTGCCTTCACGTTAAGTCACCAGCACGAAATAGGGGTTTCTTCCTGTCACCCCTGGCGGTGACCCAGCTCCCACGGGACTCGGGTGTCGTGTCAGCTGCCTGCTCTCAAGTGACAGCAGATGTTCTCGGCCCTTCTTACTCGCCCACGTTTGGAGACTGTCATGTTTCAGAAACCTCTCAGAAAATCTCTCTTGCTAGCATACATCTATTTCGCTTATCGCTTTAGCACGTTTCACTTTTAGAAACCAGCTACTAATATGGTACTTGAAATAGCTATATCTTCTTAGAGAAAACCTGGTTTTAATTTCAAATATATCTGCAGTATCTAAAAAGATGGGGCTGGCAGGACAAATTTAACATTACAATTCACTTTCCCTCCTTAAATGCTCTAGAGGTGCCAGAGATAAAGAACAGGGGTTCAGATACTGCCTAGCATGAGACCAATCCTGGTAGCGACCTCAACGCCCTCCAGGAGCGACGTGAGCAAGGGCCAAACCCTGAGCACTACCCGTGTGGAAAGGAAAATAAATGCGGTCTCGGGGTAGACAAACTCTCTAAACTCACCACCCCTGAGAGAGAAGAATGCGCATTTTACCAGGTGTGTGAAACATTCCCTTAGGGGTGGCAACAGCTGCAGTGTCTGGGACTCTTCCCGCCTCCATATCCCAGGGTCCATGTGGGCCAGCCGTCAGCTCAGGTTCGGCCACATGCAAGGCAGCTCCTTAACTCCAGTGCTCTCTTCAGCCTGTGTTGTTTAGGGCAACTACACGTGATTGCATAAAACAGGATAATAACATAATAGATTTAGGTTTTTCTTTTAGACCCCTGAGGTCTATCTTAGGGCTTCATGCATTTAAGTCATTTGTTCTGCCTCCAACTTGTATTCCCGGTTCAGATGGTAGGTCCGGTGTGTGTTTTAACTGCAGTTCGATAAAACCCTGGCACTCACTTAGTTTTCAACAATAATTGTTTATTGAACACATTTGCTAGATGGACATTCTAAGAGGTACAGCTGGGCAAGAGAAAGAAAAAGGCAGAGAAGTAAACAGTTGGAAACATTTGGAAAAGAAGTAAAACAGCTTATTTTTAGATGATATGACCTTATATGTAGAAAACCATAATTCTAGAAAAGAAAAAATCCAAGCAACAAAAGATTTATTAGAACTAATAAACAGATTCAATAAGATTGCAGTTCTTTTCTGTAAACTTGCCCGAGTAATCCAAACATGAAATTAGGAAAACAGCTTAATTCACAGTGGCAACAAAAAGAATAAAAGGCTAGAATAAAGTTAACAAAGAAGTGAGTGAGCGAGTGAGCAGAGAGAGAGAGAGAGAGAGAGAGAGAGAGAGAGAGAGAGAGAGAGAGAGCTCAAAAGACTGACTTAGGTGTTTAACTCGCAGCCAGTCCAGGTTCTGTCCCTGGTATTGTGTGGACCCCCCCGGGCACTGCTGGCTGTGGCCCCCAAAGGCACTCTTCCTCCCAAAAAATTAACGAAGACCTGTGAAAGCTTCACAAACTATAAAATATCTAGGATTCAGGTCATGGGGTAGGGTGTTGGCCTTAAACGATTCCCCGACATCCCAATGTGATTTCAGAGCCAGGAGTAACCCCTGAGCGTCCCTGGGCGTGATGGCCCCAAAAAAATAAATGGGAAAACTTATCTGTCCAATTAACTGAACATTGTTGGCTTTCTTTACTCCCAAACCGCTCGATTGATTCAGCATTTTCACTCCAGTGAAAACTGTTGCTGCTTTTTTTTTTTTTTTGCAGAATTTCACAATTTTGACTCAGAATAACCAATCTTATGAAAAAAAGGAAAGAGTTGGAGAACTTTATCACCTAAACCACAAAACGCAGTAACCCAGATAGGCAGGTACTAGTGAAACCCCACAGATTGGAGGGATAGGATGGAATTCCAGGACAACAAAACCCCAACCGCCTTTTTACCTTTTTTTTTTTGCTTTTTTATTGTTTTTTGGGTCACACCCAGCAATACTCAGGGGTTATTTCTTGCTCTGCACTCAGGAATTGCTCCTGGTAGTCCTTGGGGGACCATATGGGATGTTGGGGAATTGAACCTGGGTCAGCCGCGTGGAAGGCAAATGCCCTACCTGTTTGTGTTTGGGCCGAATATGATGATGCTCAGGGGTTATTCCTGACATTTTACTCAGGAATCACTCCTTACAGGCATGGATGACCATATGCAACGCTGGGGATAGAATCCATGTCGGCCGCATGCACGGCAAACACCCGACGCTGTGTGTTATAGCTCTGGCCCCTGACTTTTCTTTTTTTTTTCTTTCTTTTGGCTTTTTTGGGTTACACCTGGCGACGCTCAGGGCTTACTCCTGGCTCTGCACTCAGGAATTCCTCCTGGCAGTGATCGGGGGACCACATGGGATGCCGGGATCGAACTTGGTCGGCCACGTGCAAGGCAAACGCCCTCCCTGCTGTGCTATCGCTCCGGTCCCCTGATTTTTCTTTTTAAGCAAGAAATTGTTAATTGAAACTTGATTTAGAAAGGTAAAGAAAGGAAGATGTACAAGTGAGGAGAGACAAGAGAATACAGGCTTCTTCAAAGTGAAATACACAAAGACACCTAGAGACAAATAAACAAAATGCCTGTTCACGGGAGAATAGGGGCGTTGTATTGTCACGCAGGTTTCTTCTAGACTGTGCAGGCAGCTTACTGGGGAAAGAAGTTTCCAACAGGTGGTGCCTGGGTGAGTGGATACGCCATGCCAAAGAACGGACTGAGCCTGACCTCACTCCTGTACAGAGTGACTCACAATTAGTCACAGACTTAGGCGTTTCTCATTTTTATATACAAATCGACTCATTGTTAACCATGGACATGTAAGTTAGATATAGAACTTTAAAACTCAGAAGAAAACTTAAAAGTTGTTAATGACCTTGGATTAGCCCCTAATTAATTTTTCTCAATTGTGGTACAGTTGACAGTTTTATTTTCCAGTTGACAATTTCTTCAGGTTACTTTAACAGGTAAATAGAATAGATAATACAAAGTATATAACAAATAGATAAATGGGACTTCATCAGAAGTTAGAACTTTGTGTTTTAAATGATCCTGTCAAGAAAGTGAAAATGGGGGCTGAAGCGATAGTCCAGCAGGTAGGGCATTTGCCTTCGCACACGGCTGACCCAGGTTTGATTCCCAGCGTCCCATATGGTCCCCTGGGACCACCGGGAGCAATTCCTGAGTGCAGAGCCAGGAATAACCCCTGAGAATTGCTGGGTGTGACCCAAAAAAGCAAAAAAAAAAAAAAAAAGATGAAGAAAAAAAAAAAGAAAGTGAAAATGAAAATGAAAGTAGGGCCAGAGTGATAGTACAGCCGGTTGGGTATGCCGCTGGCCCAGGCTTGATCCCTGGCACCCCACATAGTCCCCTGAGCCCCACCAGGAGCAAGCCTTAAGCAGTGTAGGGTGGCCTCGAATCCACCACCTCCTGCCCCTCCATCGCACAGTTGCTGGGTATGTGCTCACTGGGGTTTGCATGAGGTGTTGCTGTTCGCACACGTGGCGCAGAACTTGGGGCGGGCTGCATCCTTGCTCTTGTTACTTGGCCAAGGACTGTGCGTCCGGCCGTGGTGCACGCCTCTCCCTGCTGTGCTCTCCAAGGCTCGCATGCTTTTACTTGTGGTGCTTGTACACCCTGGCCGCAGGGCAGCTAGGGATTATTGTGTGCCAAGGATCACAGATAGCAAAGCTGCCAGGCTCAGGCTTGGCACAGGTAGTGGCACCCAGATTGAACTCACAGGCTTCTGCTTGCAGAGCAGGTGTTCTGCGCCACTCGGCCACGCCATCCCTGTCCCCTTCAGATTATATAGACCTTTCCGGGGGCTACAACTGTCTGTGTTCAGTGCTTGCTTCTGGCTCTGCACTTAGGCATCCCTCCTGGCTGGGTTTGGGGCCCCAAGGGTGCCTGCAAATGAACCCTGGTTGGGCGAGTGCAAGGCAGGCGGCTTGCTCGCTGGGCCATCTCTCTCTGGCTTCAGAGTCATGCATCTTTTAAGAGGGTGAAAATGGTATGTGAATTGTATCTCAATAAAGCTGTTAGTAAAAATTAATTGTAAAGGATTATTTAGGTTGAGCGGGAAATACAAAAGGAGTGAGTTGGAGTGATAACTACCGTGATACCTACAGTGGGTAGGGCATTGGCCTCACTGCGCTAAATCAGGTTGGAGCCCTGGCACACACGAGGTACCACAAGCCGTGCCAGGAGTCAGCCCTAAGCAGGACTGTGGACCCCCAAAACATAGGAGGTGGGGAGTTGCTTTTGAAACTAAATGATGCTTTAAAAAGTACAGATTGGCTGGGAGAGTACTGACCTCGTTCTGTATGAGTCAGCGTGTTGATGGCGCCTCGTCTGTGATGAGGCTGTGAGAGAGAGAGAGAGAGAGAGAGGAGAGAGGGGGAAGGATTGATTGATTGTGTGTGTTGGGAAGGGCCTGCCTGCTGTACTGTCACTCTAGCCCCATCTGCCAAGGTGTCTTGTCTCCAGCAAGAACCTTCCTGGGTAGCAGTATTATTTTAGGAAACTATCATTTATTTATTTTAAGAAATGACTGTTCTAACTGGGGTCCTGCAGTGTAACAGCTTAGTGTGCTTCTGAGCACACCAAGAAGTAGGTTGGCCTGAGGCTTGTCTATGCTGGGTATTTCGCCTTGGGGGGGATATGTCTGCACTGAATACAGTGAGAGGTCGTTGTTTTCAGCTTTGGTCTGATATTTCTAATGAATAAAACTTGCTATCAAATCGCTGTGTTTCTACTTGAGAGACTTTAAAAGTCTTTATCTTTCCTTTCTAGAAAATTTGGAAGGTAGAAGAAATTAAGAGGAGAGAATTTCTTTATGATTTTACTACTCAGAGCCTGAATTTTAATTGATGCTTTGTGGACTTTTTCTTTCTCTTTCTGAGCAGTGCTGGGATTTGAACCCGCAGCTTCTCACCTAAAGGCAGCTGCTTGCTGGTGGGAAACAGCCCTGGACCTAGACATTTCTCCTGCTGTCTCCCCCACACTGATAGCATATAATGTGTCAGCTGTGTATATATAATTTACTATAATGCCACATCTCATTGGTTTAACAATTTTATTTCAGATGTGCCTCGTATTTTCCCCTTCAAATAGACTTAAGCGCCGCCATTATTTTGAGTAAGTTAGAAACTGTTCTGGGTATGTTGGGGTGGGCCTGAGGTGGAGTCTCAGCAGGAAAGCTCCTGCCTTGCCCCAGGTGCTGAGTCTGAGGAGGTGGAGAGGACGTTGTCAGTCCTGTGGGCTTTGGAAAGGAGAGAGGAGGAGGGGGAGGCCTGCCTGGTGCCCGCCTCGCCTCTCATCCTTGCGGTCCCCAGGGCTCAGGCCCTCAGGCGTGCTGTTCGGTCCCTTTCCTCATCGCCTGCTGCACCTCCACTGGCCTCCGCTTCCGGCTTCTTGGCGGATTTTTGCAGCCATGTGCAGTTCCAGCCCTGAACTGAAAATCAGTCAGGTGTCATGGTGTTGTTACCTGTAGTATTATTACTGTTTATTAGTAATAAAGCACCTCGTGGTAAGATGCTCACGTAAAGCACCTCCTTGCACTCGTGTTGAAGGCCTCTTTAAAGTCGGAGATGGTCAGTTTAGAAGGTGCAGGTTTGTGTGTGCTGTCGCGTGTGAATGCATGCGCATGTCTTTCCTGTAAATCCTTAGTGTGTGGTGCCACCCACACTACCAAGGTACCCCGCATACCCACACTGTTCCCTAAATCCGTTCTTCCCCACCCCACTTTGGCAGTCTCGGTTCAGTCTACCAGAAGGTGTCTGAGTTTCCATTGCCTAACGTCTGTTCCCGATCCCTTGCTTTATTTCTTCATATTCCTCCTCTGAGACCACCTTATTTTCTTTCTGACATGTGTCACTTAGCGTGACCCTCCAGTTCCATTCAACTTAAAATGCAAGATTTAACTCTCATAGCCAAGTTGAGTAGAGTTGGGGGTCCAAGAAAGATCTTATTTTGAATTACAACCTGGTAGTTATTAGCTTTAAAAGCCTGCTAACATTACTCTTTAAAAAAGGTTATTTCTAGGGGGCTGGAGCGATAGTACAGCAGGTAGGGCAGCCTGGGCTTGATCCCCCGGCATCCCATATGGTCCCCAAGCACTGCCTGGGGAGTCCTGAGTGCAGAGCCAGGAGTAACCCCCTGAGCATCACCCCCCAAAAAGTTGTCACTTCATTGTCTTTTATTCAGAACGGAAATGATGGTTCCTCGGTTACAGGTGACTTGTCGCAGCCTTGTGTTTTACCTGTGACCGCTCCTGAGTTCCTGTTCCCTCACTTGCTTACAGCTCTCCCCCTCGAAAGTGCCCACTAACACTCCTCTCCCTCACCGAAAGGCACTGCTCAAGCTGAGTCTTTTCTTATGTGTCAGGCTGGTCTCACCTGCCGCTTCTCAGGTCGCTCAGGTTCCTTACACAGTCCTTACTTGCTTTTTTTTTTTTTTTTTTTTTTTGGGTCACACCCGCAATGCTCAGGGGTTCCTCCTGGCTCTGCACTCAGGAATAACTCCTGGCGGTGCTCGGGGACCATATGGGATGCCAGGGATCGAACCCAGGCCGGCACAGGCCGGCCGCGTGCAAGGCAAACGCCCTACCCGCTGGGCTATCACTCCGCCCCTTTATAGTCCTTACTTGTAAGGTACAACTTGGCACTTATTATACAGCCTGTGTTTGACGGTTTTCTGAATTCTGCAAATATCTGTTGGAAAGTGCATTAGATTGAATTTTATTGCCTCTCTTATTGGCAGTATCCATTTCCTCACACTTACCTTGTATAGGCGCCACCTAAGTGAGCTGCTTAGGGCCTGAGCCCACATCAGTGGGTGCGCTGGGCCCCCGGGTCACTCGCTGTGCTGTGACAGTTGGCCAGGTGGTGCCATCCTCGATGCTGAAGGCAGTCGCACCAGTAGTTTAAAGAGGCGGTGAATCAAAGGAGCCTGGAGTGACAAAGTCAGAACTGTATAACGTAGCCTGAGCTTTGTCTTAATAGGACTAAAAGGAGAAAAGCAGCGTACTGCATAGCAAGTGGGATCTTACGCGGGGAAAGCGGAGGAAGGCAAGGGCGGCGAAGCAAGGAGCAGCAGGCGTGCACACCCGCGTTAGGCGCCATGTGCGGCCAAGGTGCGGCCAGCAGCTGACCGCAGACATGCAAGTGATGCCACGCAGATGCTCCAGCTGTCAGCGGTGTGGACAGGCCCCAATGAGGTCAGCAGAGTGCCCACCCTCAGCCCTGCCAGTCCCCAGCTTTCGGGGGAAAGCTCCTGTTGTTTTAAGCCGCTAAGTAAAAATGACTCAGTTTTTAGTTTCTCTTTGGGAAATGTACAGTAGATTAAGAAGTTACTGAGCTTCTGTTTCTCTCCGACCCCGCCACCTGTCCTCCATGGTCAGGCCACCTTGTAGTTTTGTATGTAGGTGCTACGGCTATGACCAGGGAAGGAGTGTGGGGATAGGAGGAGTTATTAAAAAGTGTCCCTGTGCAAGTCCTTGCCTGTCCTTATAAGTAACTACTGTGTATGGGGTCCGCCTTCGCCCCAGTGTCCCTCAGGAGCGGCGAGGCAGTAGTCCAGGCCCGTGCCCTCAGCTCTTTCTGTTGAACCTGGATCTCTTGCCCTGGACTTCCCGGTCCTGTCGAAGCTGCTCACGTTCAGCCTCTCCCTGCTGCAGTTAGGCTCTTCAGGTACAGTAGGCGCCGCTGGTGGCTACTTTCCAGGGTGCTCTCCAGGAGGGGGACTGGGGTCACGGTCTCAGACTTCTTTTCTTTTGCTCCTGACCATCCAGTGATGAGGAAATGTAGTGGGACCTAGTTACTGTAGCCGGGCTTGAGAATGTTGGTGTTTGAGGACCGGAAGGGTTTGGGGCTGTTGGTTGTCCTTGAAGAGTTGTGCTCTTCCAGAACAACTGAACTACGCTCTTGCCCAGGTGACGGATAGAATAGCCGTTCCATAAGTTTCAAGTCTTGCCTAAGGAGAAAACGTAACACGATAAGAGAAAAGAAGCTCGTCCCTCACTACTGTAAGTGCAGATCGAAACCAAATGAGGTGCCGGCTCTGACCTGTTAGGCAGCCACTGAAAGGACGCGGGTGCTGGAGAGAGTCCGTTGGTAGGGTGCTTTGCTTTGCTTGTGACTGGCTGCGTTGGGTCTGGCATTCTGTGTGGCCTCCAGGAATCAGTCCTTAGCCACCCGGTGTGGCTTAAGAAAGACAAGCAGAACAGCTCTAGGACTGAGGAGACGGTTCCGAGGACCAGAGCGCATGCCTGGCCCTGAGGACCTAAGACCTTGACGTCACAGGGTCTTAAGGACTTCCACTTGCTGAGCTGTGAGTAGCCCCCAAGCACAGCCACACCTCCCGGTGTGGCCCCTCAAACCACCACCACCACCATCAACAGAGAGAAACAATGAATGATGGCAGAGGGGCGGAGGGATGTCCAGCGGGTAGGGCGTTTGCCATGCACGCCGTCAGTCCCCGACATCCCTTATGGTCCCCTGAGCACCGCCAGGAGTAACCCCTGAGCATTGCTGGGTGTGACCACAAAACAAAACAAAAATGATGACAGAGGGTGGGGCAGAGGGATCCTTGGGCACTGTCGGGCATGCCTTGGCCAGCCCCCTGTGGGAAGCAGTCGGGGCTTACACACTTGAAAACCAGAGCGACGGTGGCCTGGCAGCTCCTGCGCCTTCTTCCAGAGGAAATGAACCAAGTGGAGGCTCTGTGCAGCTCCATGTTCGCTGGCGGCTTTCCATGGTTTCCAAGCGGGCTCCATTAGCTTCCGACCTCGCTTTCCTTTGTGTAGTCTTCCTTGGTAGAGAGCCAGGCAGGATGTGGTGGAGGGAGAGTTGCGTCTTCTCCCAGCTCCTCCATCTTGTGTATGCTTTTGTTTGCTTTTTACTTTTTGGGTCACACCCGGCGATGCTCAGGGGTTACTCCTGGCTCTGCACTCAGGAATCACTCCTGGCGGTGGTCAGGGGACCATATGGGATGCCGGGATCGAACCCGGCCGCCGCAGGCCAGCCGCTGCAAGGCAAACACCCTACTCGCTGGGCTATTGCTCCGGCCCCTGTTTTCTGCTTTTTAAAACGTTGGTGCTGAGGAGACACGGGCCAGGGGCAGGCTCGACTTGCACCGTTGATTGCACGTGCTGCAGCCTTCTGAGGGATTCCTCTGGCCTCCAAGCTATTTGGGGCTTGGGGGCCACACTGGAGGTGCTCTGGGGCCACTCCCAGTTCAGTCTTGGGGGCTGCTCTTGGCCATGGCTTGGAAGAACCTGTGGTGTTGGGGGATCAAGCCCAGGCTCCTCCACAAACGTTTGTCCTCTCACCTGCAATGCTCAGGGGTTACTCCTGACTCTGCACTCAGGAATTACTCTTGGTGGCCCATGGGGGGACCATATGGGATGCTGGGGCTTGAACCCAGGTCAGCTGAGTGCAAGGCAAACACCCTCCCTGCTGTGCTGTCGCCGGCTCCATCCTCTCACCTGTTAAGCGATTTTCATGTCATTTTATTGGTTTATGAAGTTTTTGCCTATATTTTAATTTATTATTATTATTATTATTATTATTATTATTATTTTTTTTTTAGTTTTGGGGTCACACCAGATAATGCTCAGGGGTTACTCCTGGCTCTGCTCTCAGGAATTATTCCTGGTGGTGCTCAGGGGTCCCTATGGGATGCCGGGATCCAATCCGGTCGGCTTGCAAGGCAACGCGCCCTACCTGCTGGACTATCGCTCTGACCCTGTATCTTTAAATTATTTTTTATCTGGGTCCGGAGCGATAGCCCAGCAGGTAGGGCGCTTGTTCCACGCGCCAGCCTGTGCTGGCCCGGGTTCGATCCCTGGCATCCCATATGGTCCCCCGAGCACTGCCAGGAGTAATTCCTGAGTGCAGAGCCAGGAGTAACCCCTGAGCGTTGCCGGTGTGACCCAAAAAAAAAAAAAAAAAAAATTATTTTTTATCTTTTTTTTTTTTTTGGCGAAGGCTTGTTCCTGGCTTTGTGCCCGGGGGTGGCACTCTGGGCAGTGCTCAGGAGACCATATGCCCTGCTGGGGATCCAGCCATGATCAGCCGCCTGCAGTGCAGGTACTTAACTCCTGCACCATCTCTCACGCCCTGCTTTAACAAAAGTTTTAAATTTAAAATTTATTTTACAAATTTTTTAAATTAATTTATTTGCTTTTTTGGGTCACACCCGCAATGCCCAGGGGTTACTCCTGACTCTGCACTCAGGATTTACTCCTGGTGGTGCTCGGGGTACCATATGGGATGCCGGGATCGAACCCGGGTTGGCCGCATGCAAGGCAAACGCCCTACCGCTATGCTATCACTCCGGCCCCTATTTTACAAAGGTTTTGGACTACACCTGCCTACCAGTGCTCAAGACTTATTCCTGGCTCTGAGGTCAAGGATCACTCCTGGTAGTCTCAGGGGGCCACTTATTTTTGGTTTCCACTCCCAAGGTCTGGGAGGTGGGGATCGAACCCTGGTCGACTGCATGCAAGGCAAGTGACCTACCCCCTGTCCTCTCTCTCCAGTCCCTGCTTTTATCACCTGAGGTTGAATTGTAATTGAAGACCTTCACTGGGCAGACGGAGAACTACACATACTTCTTTTTGCTTGGGTAGTCAAAAATAACTCCAGAGTATGCACAGGAAGCTAGTGACAGCATTTGCCGTTAGGTCAGGAAATGGGGCGGGGCCTGCGCTTCTGTGCGCTGTGGATTTGAACTTTGGAACTGATAGCCCTTGAGCACCTCCGAAAATAGAGGTGGGAAATGTCAAAAATGGGTTACCACAAATGGGTCTAACTTAGCGGAAAATATATGAAAACAATTACCAGTCACTTTCTTTGTTTTCCTTTGAATTACGGAGAGAGAAAGAGAAGACCTGGTCTGCTTCATGGCTAGGGACTCCCAACTGCCTTTCTCCCCTGTGGATTTTGTGACCTGGTTTGAGGTTAATGAACCTTTATTGCGTAATCGTGCATGCTTGTTAGAGGTGCAGCGCAGTTTCCGTTGGTGTGTTCTATGAGCCCCTGTCAGAGCTGACTGATCATTCCTTGGTGTTCCCTAACGAGTGGCGACTTTGCCCTTTGTCCTTTAGCTCCTGAATGAAGTACAAGCACTGACCTCCCTTTCCCCAAGAGCAGAGCTAGGTCAGGCTTCTACTTCCAAGGTCTGGAGGTGGGAAAAAGACGTTTATTGACTATGCAGACTTGGGAAATTGCTTACCCCTTCCTTCACCCGTTTCTTCACTTGTAAAGTTGGATAGTAAGCAACCTGTTGCACGTTTTCAAACCTTTGTGGAATCGGAATTAATGCCAATTTAGTAAAGCTGGTTGGAGAATTAGGTAGCGTGTGAATTACCCGCGCACAGTACCAGCTCCTCATACAGATAGATGTGTGATGGCGTTGCCGTCATTGCTGGCTTTGTTGAGACTTTCCATTGGGAATGGAAGTTGTTTAGGGGAGGAGGTATCCGCTTACCAAACCACTGTCAGACTGCTTCCCTCGAACTCCGTGTCTGGCTGGGCTTTTCACTGCAGACTTGGTTGTGTGGTTGGATGGTCTCAGGTGGCGCCCACTCCCATGTCTCGGAGCTGCTGTCGTGGGTGGGAATGTGCTGGTTCACCCTCACTTGGCTTCTCACCCGCCTTGGGGGCCAGACTTACTTGGGGACAGTGACGCAGCCCCAGAGCACAGTTCTCAGAGGACGAGCACCGGTGCCAGCTCTCCGAGTTCACAGCTGCTCCTTTCCCAGTGCTCAGAGCAAGTTGAGAGGTCCCGTGGGGAGCACACGGGATGGGCCATGCTGTGGGGAGGAGCCCTTTTCCCTTTCCATTTTGGGTCATACCCAGTGATGCTCAGGGGTTACTCCTGGCTCTGAGCTCGAAATTACTCCTGGAGGTGCTCAGGGGACCATATTCTGGGATTCGGGATTGAACCCGGGTCGGCTGTGTGCAAGGCAAGCATCCTCCCTGCTGTACTATTGCTCCGGCCCTGATCGCCATTTTATTTTGTTGTAGTTTTGCTTTTTTAGGTCATACCTGGCGACGCTCAGGGGTTTCTCCTGGCTCTTCGCTCAGGAATTACTCCTCGCAGTGCTCACGGGACCATATGGGATGCCGGGGTGAACTCGGGTTCGGCTGCTTGCAAAGCAAATGCCCTACCGGCTGTGCTATCCCTCTCCTGATCACCATTTTTTAACATAGCCTCTTTGGTCTGCTCTGGGGCTAACATTGGACCCAGGACGAATTATTTTTCCCCTGGTTTCTGTGTCATTGGCATGCCATTTAGTTTAACATGTGAACCTGCTAAGGAACTGGAGATAGTCGTATTTATTCTTTCCATATATGCATGAAGGCCTTCCTTTGAGGTGCCTCGGGCTGCCCCCGTCTCTGTTCTTGATGGTGTTTTTTGGCAGTGCTGGGGACCGAGTCCCAGCCTCCTCCATGTGCTCAGCCCATTGAGCAGCTCTCCAGCCCTGGGTTCCTCATACTCCAACTGAAAAGGGAATGAAGGGCAAATAGCTGCTGCTTGTTGATTAAAAAAAAAATTTATTATACCACAGTGAAACATAGAGTTACAAAGGTGTTCATAATTGGTTCTTGGTAATACAGTATTCCAGCACCCATCCCTCCACCAGTGCCCCATCACCACCACCAGTATACCCACACCCCTCCCACCCACCCCCAGACTGCCTCAATAGCAGGTACCCCCTTTTCTCTTTCTCTCTCTGTCTCTCTCTCTCTCTCTGTCTGTCTCTGCATCTCTCTCCACTTTCTTTTACACATTGCGGCTAGCCCCTGCAGACATTTAGGGTTTATCATGTGAGTCTCTTTGTGTATATTCAATGGTGAGCTCTAGTCTGACATTACCATTGCCCACACTCAGTTAAACACTGGTATATATTTATATCCCATTAATGAATGCAGTCATTCTATATCTGTCTTTTTTTTCCTTCTGACTAATTTCCCACTCAGCTTGATAGTCTCCATGTCCATCCATTTGCATGTAAATTTCACAATTTCCTCTTTTCTGACAGCTGCATAGTATTCCATCGTAGATGTACCACAGTTTCTTTAGCCAGTCCTCTGTTCTCGGGCACTCAGGTTGTTTCTATATTCTAGCTATTGTGAATAGCGCAGAGATGAATAAAGAAGTACAGATAGTGTTTCTGCTATGTGTTTTTCAGTCTCTATATTCCCAGGAGTGCTATTGCTGGATCAAATGGGAGCTCAATATCTAGTTTTTGGAGGAATGCCCATATTGTTTTCCAAAAGGGCTGGACCA
>JAJIBD010025822.1:0-53343 GCA_021461705.1 Cryptotis parvus | reverse complement strand
TACTGTAAGACCGAAACCCAAACATGAACTTCTTTGTAATTGTATATCTCACGGCAGTATAATAAAATATAAAAAAAAAATAAAAAAAGAAACCAAGATCTTGAAAAGTATTGTTATATTTCCATATGGCCTAGAATGGAATGAACAGGGTGAGAGAATATCTGAGTTCATCATGTCCATCAAGAACATTCATGGGAACTCACAGTTCCAGAAGGCTGAAACGAAACTTTGGACATTGGAATCCCCTGGTGGACAGTTCCACAATGAAATTGACCACATCATCTTCAATAGACAGTTTTGCCTGACCAATGTGGCTGCCATCCCAAAATTCAAAACAGGATTGGACTACTGTCTACTTCATGCAAAATTCTACTTCACAAAATGGGGAGAAAAGACTGCAAAGTTTAAGAAGAGAACTCCCAGAACGACCACCAACTGGAACTCTTTGGCACCACTGCAGCAACATGGAAAGGTACCATCATTGACAACATCGATGAAGAATACAACCGACTGGTTCAGCACCTCCATGATTGTGCGAAGAATGCCGAGAGAGAAAAAAACCACAAAAGGACACCTGTCTTCAAAAACTCTCGAGCTCATTCACCAACGTGGCAAGGCACGAGCCTCAGGCGACCAAATGCTAACATCCAAGCTTGCAAAGCAGTACAGAGAAGAGATAAAGGAAGACCTCAAAGAGAGAAGAGCAGAAATATTGGGAGATGCAGCAGAAGCCAGGAAAAGCATTCGCAACACCTGCCCGTCCTTCGCCAACTATAAGACCAAGATGACTGACCTCCAACATCATGATGGATCTATCACATCTTTCAGAAAGGTAATGGAGAAGATTATCCATGACTTCTACTCAGATCTCTTTGATAGGCACGTCTACCTGCCCACATACCAGATTCCACAGGATGTATATGTCGTTCCCAACGTTCTCCCTTCTGAAATCCAACATGCAATTTCGTCAGTAAAAGAAGGGAACAGCACCAGGCTCAGACAAAGTCAGACCTGAACACCTGAAGAATTTGCCTTCAGTACTCATCAAGACACTGGCTCGGCTCTTCACACGCTACCTGTCCGAATGCAAGGTGCCCTCCCATTGGAAAACTAGCAAGAGAGTTCTACTGTTCAAGAAGGGAGACATCCACGACATTGGCAACTATTGCCCCATCTGCCTATTGTCTGTCATCTACAAGCTGTTCACTCGAGTCATCCTGAACAGGATTGGCAGAACATTAGATGAAGGGCAACCATGTGAGAAAAGATGGCTTCCAAAAAGGATTCAGCACAATCGAACATATCCACAGGAACCAAGCTCATTGAAGTGTGTAGGGAGTTCAGGATGCCACTCTGTCTCACGTTCCTTGATTTAAAGAAAGCCTTTGATTCTGTAGAGACTGAAGCAGTCATTGAAGCCCTAGCCAAACAGGGCATTCAAACCCAATACATCAAGATCCTTCGTGAGCTGTATTATGGATTCACCACCAGGATCTCACCATTCTACAAAGAAGTGATCATCAGTGTCAAAAGAGGGGTTTGGCAGGGTGATAACATTTCACCAAAACTCTTCAGCACCACCCTTGAGAACATCATGGGACAATTAGAATGGGAAGGAATGGGAGTGAAGATAGAAGGTCGTCAACTAAACCACCTCTGCTTTGCTGATGATATCGTCCTAATAACACCAAATATTAGCCAAGCGGCACAAATGCTGACTGACTTCGACTGACAATGTGAAAAAAATAGGTCTACAGCTGAATCTCAGCTAAACTATGTGCATGAAAAATGAACTAGTTCCAGAGGCCCCATTCACTCTCAATGGAACAAACATCTCTGAATGCAGCAGTTATGTGTACCTAGGTTGAGAAGTCAACATGATGAATGACCTAAAACCTGAGCTCCGCAGGAGGAAGAGAGCAGCATGGAATGCCTTCAACTATTTCATTGAAGAAATAGTTAAAAAGACAGAGAACCTCCAGCTCCGGGAACATCTCTTCAACTCCACCATTCTCCCTGCATTAATATATGCCTCAGAGACCTGGGCCCTACAAAAGCAGGGACGAGAATGCTATTCGGGTCTCCCAAAGAGGAATCGAAAGAGCTATGCTTGGACTATCACGCCTCACTGAAGTGAAAGAATGAATCCGGAGCTCCGACCTCCGTCGCTGTTCCAGAGGTAGGGACACTGTCTCGTTTGCCAAGTCATCAAAAGTCAGATGGGCTGGACATGTAATGTGATTTGGAGACTATCGCTGGACTAGAGCTGTTACCAACTGGATCCTAGGGGATGTCAAAAGATCATGTGGCCACCCACCTACAAGATGGTCAGACCCTGAAGACAATGGTTTGAGGCTCTTTGTATTCCTGAAGCAACCAGATACCATTGGGCCACACTGGCATGTGATAGGGTCAAATGGAAATATTACTGGTGCCCTCTCGAGCAAATCAACGAATAACAGGATGTCAAGTGATCAAGTAATACTTCCATATTCATGTATCATTACACACTAAGCCAGTATATGTAAATAAACTGTTGAATAAGCTGGATGAATAAAGAAAAAAATGACTCTTGTAACTGCCACACCCTCCACCAGTGTTTACACAGAAGAGAGATCTCATTAATAATAACCCTGGTTTAAGAACCTGTAAACAGATTAAACTGTTATTGGATTAATCAGCAAAACTCTTAAGCCATCTAGGCCTGCCATACTACACTAGACCATCTTACCCTCCTGGTAAATTGTTTGCTACCTCATGACTGAAACTCAGCGGGGTCCATGGACTGCAGAGTTAGTACAGTGAATAGAGCATTTATTTTCTTGCACAGGGCTCACCAGGGTTCCACCTCCCGCATCCCATATGGTCTCCTGAGCACCATCAGGAGTAACCACTGAGTACGTCTAGAAGCTCAAAAAGCTGAAACACACACACACACACACACACACACACACAACACACACACACACACGCACGCGCACTCGCACACACCCCAAAGCTGAGTGGGCCTGCTTTTCAACTCCTTTTACTTCAGTGGGGAGAACATCATTCCAAACTACTCCAAGAAAAGCACCATGTGTCAGAGCAGCCTGACAGTTTAGCACTATTAGTCACAAAGAGTGACAAAGAAGTGTGGACATGTGAAGATTAGTATACCCGGAATGTTATCTCCTTTTTGCTCTTTACTACTACTTTGCATCCTTTTTTTCAGGCCCTTGTCAGTTACCACCTAACACAGCATCCCCTCACACAGGAGATCTTGAGAAGATGCTGCTGCGACTCCCTTTAAAGGTTGGTCTGGGGACATTTGACAGACACGTTTTTCTGTCTTAACATTAAACTTGCTTAGGTTTTGATCACTGGCATATTCATGTTGCTTTTCTTTCTTTCTTTCTTTCTTTCTTTCTTTCTTTCTTTCTTTCTTTCTTTCTTTCTTTCTTTCTTTCTTTCTTTCTTTCTTTCTTTCTTTCTTTCTTTCTTTCTTTCTTTCTTTCTTTCTTTCTTTCTTTCTTCTCTTTCTTTCTTTCTTTCTTTCTCTTTCTTTCTTTCCTTTCTTTCCTTCTTTCTTCTTCTTTCTTCTTTCTTTCTTTCTTTCTTTCTTTCTTTCTTCTTTCTTCTTTTTTTTTCTTTCTTCTTCTTCTTTCTTTCTTTCTTCCTTCCTTCTCTTCCTTCCTTCCTTCCTTCCTTCCTTCCTTCCTTCCTTCCTTCCTTCCTTCCTTCCTTCCTTCCTTCCTTCCTTCCTTCCTTCCTTCCTTCCTTCCTTCCTTCCTTCCTTCCTTCCTTCCTTCCTTTCTTTCTTTCTTTCTTTCTTTTTTTCTTTTTTTCGCTTTTTGGGCCACACCCGCGATGCTCAGGTATTACTCCTTGCTCTGCACTCAGGAATTACTCCTGGTGATGTACGGGGACCATATGGGATGCCAGGGATTGAACCCAGGTGGGTCTCCTGCAAGGCAAACGCCCTATCTGCTGTGTTATCTCTCTGGATCATATCATTGTTTACTGGCCACTCTTCCTGGGATCAAGGACTTGGAAATTTCTCATTGCTTTCATTTTATGTTTTAAAACTGTGTTTATTAGAAAATATGTACATGCTCTTCACTCCAAGTGATTTTCCAAGGAAGTCAGATTCAGGGAGTTGAAGTGACCTGGGAAATGCTCACACATGTACTTTTCCCTTTCATCTGCTATGGATGGGATGTTCGTCTCTGTATATTTACAAGTTTCCCACTGTATGCTGGATTTTTTCTTTAGCTCGCTTCTGTAGTGATTATGGAATCCTTTGGTTCTCTGTGATGGAGGCTTTATTTCTCTCACATATTACAAAGCCCAAAGCTGTGGAATGGTGAGGGTAGATCTTACATGAAATTATTGCTTCCAGTTGTTGCTTCCAAGACACCTCTCTTGTTTCCAGCATCAGAACAAATAGGCAAATAAAATTCAAAGGAGCAGAAACATAGATTCTTTGAAATTCTGAGCACTTAACTATTCTATCACTGTTTTATGCTTGCTGATGGCTTCTGGCCTTCTGGCTCTTTCTTCCCTGAAGACTTTAACTCCTGACTTTTTATCTTCTTTCCCTCTTGTCTTTCATCACTTAGGAACTAAAACCTACATAAGTGAAGCAGTCTGTACCTTGAGCTATCAGTGCTTTAATATCCATACATCAAAGAACCTTTTCCTACCCAACTTCTCATCATTGTGAACTGAATGGGAACAAAAGCAACATGCAGGGGCTGCTGACAGCAAGATCAGACTTCACTTTACTTTGAGTGACAAATGATGACCCACTAGATTCTATCATAGCCTAACAAAACAATCTTTCGATCCATTCCATTTTCTTACATTCAAAATCCAGCCTCCCTAAAGAACATTTTTGCTCTAGAGGTAATCCTCTGGGGAGGGGTCAAACAGGAGGTAGCAGTGGGAGGAGTGAGGGGTGGTGGTAGGCATTGGGATCAGTGTCACAGTCAACAGGGTTTATCTGGAGATTATCATGTCTAGTGAAATCAGTCAGAAGTAAAAGACAGATATAGAATGACTGCATTCATTTGTGGGATATAAATATATAATGTTCTACTTGTCTGAAATGGTAAAGCCAGACTATAACTGAACATTGAATGTAGGCAAAGGGATATATATGATAACCCATAAATGTATGTATGGCAAGTCACAATGTGTAAGATGAGGGAGAGAGAATGAGAGGGAGAGGAAGAGGGAGAAGGAGAGAGAAATGGAGAGGGAGAAGGAAAGAGAGAGAGAAGAGGGCAAAGTGCCTGCTATAGAGGCAGGCTGGGGGAAAGGGAGGGAATCTGGGGACATTGGTGGTGGAGAATGTTCACTGCTGGAGGGATGGGTGCTAAAACACTGTATAACTGAAAACCAATCATGAACATCATTGTAATTGTATATCTCATGGTGGTATAATTTTTAAAAAAACAGGGTTTATCTTGATTAATCCTAGACTGCAGTTCCTAAACCAGACTTTTTTTTGAGAATCACAAATTCTGCACTTGCAAAAAGCCCATTTTTCTCTTTTTTCATAATTGTGCCTGGAACTGTAGACATATTCTAGTTTCAATTGCCTTTGGGACTTGAATTACTCTCTGCTTGACTCTAGGGAGAGCAATAACAAAGAAGGAAAAATGGTAACTGAGAGTAAGTTCTAGTCCAGAAGCAGTTTCAATCACGTCATTCTTGTTTCTGCTTCTCACCTCTGCTCAGATAAAATTCAACATTCTTTGCTTTGTGAACTTCTATTCTTTGTACAGATTTCAATCAAACTATGTACTATTGCCTTAACAATTTTTTAAACTCTGTTGGTCCATCTTGTTTAAAGGTACTCTCTTAAGGCAGTTTTTACAGCTCCAGTATTTATCCAAGAAGCTGCTATAGATAAGGTACTCAAGTTGGTGCACGCTGAGTATAGAAGACTGATTAGAAAACTGAATTAGTGTTTTGGTATGGCAACACCACTGACCTGGAAAAGGAGCAGTCCTGAAGATGGATCCTCTGAGTTGCAGTACTTGCCCAAACTCTACATCCCTGCAGTGACCAGGAGAAACTGCATAGGGCCTGTGATGAAACGAATGTAACATATTGTAGCACTTTTAGGTCATGGAAAACTAATGATGACACATGTACTTTACTTGGTTGAACTGCACTGAGAGAAAATACCAGGTAGCAGGAAGAAAGAAGTAACTTATATTGGCTACATGATTATAATATCTATTCCCTTGTGCTAAGCAAGAAGTTCGTCGAAGATAAACAACTTGGCGAATAGCCCATGGCTGGCAAACTGTACCTTTAGCCAAGAGAGACCAATATAGAGGTCCAGGAAACTCAGAACACCAATTTGCTTTGCAGAAAATTGATGTTATTATGAGTTAGAGTCTGGAACAAGAAGCTTAACATGTTGGAGACAGAAAGTTACTTCTGACTTTTTGGAGCAAGTGCTCCAGAACCTCCCTTCTATGTTTTAGATACAGTGGGTACATTGTGTGCAAATGTGTGGTAACTGTGCTCAAGAGGAAGATGGGCAAAGAAATATACAATAGTGCCTTAAAGAGAACCAGTTAAGCATGTTATGATTTTGTAAACAAAATCAAAATAGAAGGTGGGATTTTTTTCTAGTTTTCTTTTTTTTTTATAGATGTGAAATTACAAACATTTTTTTTTCAGATCAGGAATCGATATCCTCCAAAGGAAAAGATGTATGGGAATGGCCAATAAAGCATGAACTATCTGAATAAATTAGTCATTCCTGATGGATCTATTGGCACTGAAACTGCACTTGGATCACTCTATAAAGGATGTTATGTGCGGTCTGAGTCAAGGAAGCTGGTGCTGAAGAGCTTCTTCCCCATGACTGGCTTCTCAAGAAATCAGAAGTTAACTGCAGCTTGGACACTTAGGATTTTTTTTTTTTTTTCTTGCAGTGAAGTAAAACAGATTTTATTAAGGAGGCTTTAGGACAGGGAAATGGGTAGAGAAAGAGAGATAGTAATGCGCTCTGGGCTACTACAGAGTGTGAGTCACTTAGGATTTTCTTATCAGTAAATCACAGAACAATGGAATCCCAGGGTCTCATCAATTAGTAAAGAGATGAAGAGTGTTTAAGAGTAATAGCTTACTTCCTGTGAGCTAACATTTGGTGGCTGTGACACCATGTGATGTGATGCTTAGACAGTTCACATGATTAAAGGCTGCATGAAGGGAAAAATCATGTTTGTTTTTCCTGTACCACAATGAGACTTCTGCTGAAAATCAGATTTAATTCTAAATAAGGTGCAAGGAGTGTCCAGGAGAGGTAGGCCCTTGTTACAATATCATCCATATTCCTCTGCATAAAGAGTATAGACCAATTATGTTATCTGAAGAACAGAGGAAAGGAATGAAGATTGTCATTTTTAATTTTTTTCTGGAATATGAGAGCCCTCAGGGAATAAAAGAGAGTGCTTCAAATATTTGAGGATATGTTCTGTAAAAGAGAAGCTAGGTTTATCTTAACAGGGTCAAAGGGCGGATTCTGCAAGGATTCAGTTCCTAAACATGGTTTTAGTGTGCCAGATGTGCAAAGTCCATAGTTCGAGATACAAACCAGAAAAAGATTGAAAGAAGGCAGCAACCCAGCAACCCCCTCCCCAACTAGGGCAGGCCTACTCATGGAAAATTACCATTTTAGGGCCTAAATAACCCTTTCTTCCGGCATCTACAACAAAAGGCCCAGAACAAATTCCTGTTTCCCACCCTGGCAGATGTTGGGAGGCCCCCACCCACATCCTGTTATCTGGTCTGACTTGCATGCTGACCTGCAATCCCAGACGTATGCCTAGCCACACCAAATATAGAAAGAACTATTGAGTGTGACCCGATTGGTAGATGATGGTAACTTGTTACAAAGTGATTGGCTGCCTGTGTGCAGACCTTAATGTAATATTTTAAATCTATTGGATGGTTATGCATGGGCTTCTCTGTATCGGCAGGAGTTAAAATATCCCCCCCTGGAAGGGCTCGGGGCTCTTAGCCGCTGACTGCTTGTGGTCATGCTATGAGCCCAAGTATACTCGAATAATAATAATAAAAACCCTGTTTTTGCATAGGACCGGTCTCTCAGAGTTTTCCTTGATAGTACAGCGTTCCGAGGCTCCCAGTCAGTCACACCATAGGGTGGCCAGAACTTTCAAGATGAAAGGGGCCTTACACATAATCAATCATTTATAGGTGAGGTAGACTATTGTCACTCAGTCTTTTTTTTTTTTTTTTTTGCTTTTTGGGTCACACCCGGCGATGCTCAGGGGTTACTCCTGTCTCTGCACTCAGGAATTACTCCTGGCGGTGCTCAGGGGACCATATGAGGTGCCGGGATTGAACCCGGGCCGGCATGAACCGGCTGCATGCAAAGCAAACGCCCTACCCACTGGGCTATCGGCTCCAGCCCCGTCACTCAGTCTTTTAAGAGAAGAGCTAAAGAAATACGTCTTTTTACATTTTTACAGAGAGCACAAAAAGTTGGAAAGAGTGGTGGGAAGAGGTTCCTGGCCTCAGAGCTACAATATTCATCCACACCCAGTTATCATTGCAAAGATCTCTGAAGAAAGGATTTCACAGCAAAAAAAACCAGAAATCCTAGTTTATACCAGCTAGTGTTTTCTTCTATTTCTTGCAGTTCTCATAGGGCAGTAATGAAATTCACTCTCTGCCTTCAGAAGTGCTATAAATTGCCTTTTCTGAGCACCTATCACCATGAGAATCCAACAGAGAGTGAACAATTGGTACATATTTTGGGTTTATGTACTCAGAACTTCTATTTTCTCCCAAACTGTATTGCCATTGTAAGTCATTTTTTTATTTTTCTTGAGTCACGACACTTTTTATTTGCAATAACTTTTAATCTTTCCTGTCACTATTGATCCTTCCAATATGTTCTAAACTTTTGTGGGGGATTGAAAATGGTCAATTATCCCATTTGAGTGAGAATTTGAGTGGGAAATAAATATAAAATTTATTTGCTTCTTTCAGTTTCATACTGCCTGTTACCTCACACAACATTGGCCTATTTATTCCTAAAAAATTCTACAAATGAATTCTTAGCTTTCTTTCTTTGTTAAATTCTGTTAATCTAATTCATTTGAATATGTACCTTCTCACACTACCCACATCTAGATCCAGATTTCTGGTAAATTTTCCTAAACATTTCTGAGTCAGAATCTTTTGGGTTCTTTAGTGTTTGAATATTCAACATCTTTATGCCTGAATTTCTTGATTTTCTTCCCTTGTGAGATTTAGGAACACTGACTGCTCTATTATCAGTTGAAGTTGCAGTCCTGGTTTATTAGTTGTTCTGAATCAATAATGAAGATGTAAAACAACATTTGACTCTAGGGGCTACAAATGACACCTCCCTTCAGCATGATTCATTCTATTTATTTGTTGATGTTGTCAGCTTTGCAATCATGGAAATGTGCAGATCCCAAGAAATTTGCAAGTAAGCTTTTGGCAATATCATCTAAAAAGCTTTCTGAAAGTATGACCATATGGGCATAATGCAGTCTTAGTTCTATCTAAAAATGGCATTTTTAAATAACTGAGGTAGTTATTTTTTCTTTACTACTAGATTTACTTCTTACCAAATTTTTGTTGGGTCAGACATGCTATACCCATTTTTTTATTCTTGAAAGACAAAAGTCTATCTATTTATAAGTATTAGAATATTGTGAATCCAGTTTAGTTTAATAAATCACAAGCAGATTAATCGTCATGTGGAAACTATTTAAGATATAAGGAGTAATGCTCAGGTCTTAATTTGAGGATGTAAACATAGATTGAGGGCACAATTTTTAGATATAGTAAGCTTGGATAATGTTTGGTAAAATACCTACTTGGAAGTTTGCTGGTTGATTATTATTAAAGAAGGAAAACAGGACAACAGATAGGATACTCTATGGTTGTAAATTTTAAAAAATCATAAAACCTATATTTTCCTTTATGTACATTATGGACTCAGATCTGATATTGAGGTCTTTAAACCACTTTGATCTGACTTTTGTGCCTGTCATTATAAAAAGGCCTGAGTACCTATCTATCCACCCATCCATCCATCCATCCATCCACCCATCCACCCACCCATCCATCCATCCATCCATCCATCCATCCATCCATCCATCCATCCATCCATCCATCCATCCATCCATCTATCTATCTATCTATCTATCTGTTCACTTATTTATTTATTTATTGTATGTAGCTATTTGGTTTTCCCAGGACCACTTTTTGAAGGGCTTTCCTTGTTTCACTTTATATTTCTTGTTCCTTTATCAAAGATTTAGTGATCATGTATTTGAGGGTCAGTGTCAGGATATTCAACTCTATTCCATTGACTTGTGAGTCTGACGTTTGCTTACAAATGGATGGACATGCCGAGCATCATGCTGAGTGAAATGAGTCAGAGGGAGAGCGAGGGACATAGAATGATTGCACTCATTTGTGGGATATAAAATAAAAACATAGTAGGAGACTAATATACAAGCACAATAAACAAGATCCAGGAACTGGCCCATGGTGAGAAGCTTGCCAATAGTGGTGTAGGGGGAGAGCAGTTAGAATAGAGAAGTCCACCATGACAGTGATAGCTAGAAATGATCACTCTGAACAAGACTGAGTGCTAAAAATAAGTAATTGGATAAACATGACAACCTCCAGTACCTGTACTGTAAATCATAATGGTCAAAAGGAAAGAGATAGCAAGAGTGAGAGCAAGACAAAGAGAGAGAGAGAGAGAGAGAGAGAGAGAGAGAGAGAGAGAGAGAGAGAAAAGAAGAAAAGTGCCTGTCACAGAGGCAGGTTGGAGTGGGGATGGTGACAGGATGGAAACTGGAGACATTGGTGGTAGGAAATGTACATTGGTGAAGGAAAGGGTGTTGGAAAATTACGTGACTGAAACTGAAACCCAATCTTGAACAAATTTGTAGCTTTGTATCTCATGGTGATTCAATAAAAAATAGTAATAAAACCAAGATGTGACCAGAATTTCGGGTACCACCAGCTGTCTTCAGATTGAGGGCTCCAGCTCTTTTATTTCTTTTTGGCTATGCAAAAGGTAAGGTGAGGACTATACTATATTCTCCTCTTGAGGTGTTGTCCCAATATTCTGTTTTTTTTTTTATCCTGTTTTAAGTCAACAGTTATCTCACCTCTTGCAAATTGGACTCATGGAAAATTTGTAGGATGTGACTCACAAACTTCCCTTACATTCCTAAAAATCTATGATGCCTTTTACAGAGCTTTGAGCATCCAGTAAGATGACTGGATCTCTAGAAAGAAGGCAATTAAAATCAGAGCTTAGAGGAAATGTTTATTTGTTGTGAGGAACAGACAAAAAAAGAAGACATCCTAAATACTATTGCTCTTTCTAAAAAGAGCAAAGATGTTTCTGCCCTATAGAAGCTGAGGTATGGAATAGATTGCTCTGTTGACACTTTCCCAATATTATTGTTATTTTTCTAGTATTGGGCATTCAAATCTCCCCTAGGTTTGAAAGTAGCCACTGAGATTTCCTAGGAAGTGGGTTAATATCCTGGACAGTTCAAAATGCTCATCAAGAAATCATTCAGAGAAAACAAAAGACTTGCTACCCTGAAGACCAAAGGAAGTCACAGTCCTCTCTTTCCTTGACAACACCCTAACAACAGATTCTTTTCCGTACTCTCAAGTCTTAACCTCAAGCATCTAGGACAAAACCTATAAAACAAGACTTGCAAAGGTAAGTTGAGCAAGGAGGACACACCAACACTTCTCAATACTCAACAGTGTCACCTATATCCCTCTAATTCCTTCTACTTTATAGGGTCTTCTCTTCAATCCCATTTCCTAAATAAAACCATGTGACTTCATTGTCTTTACCTGAAATACTCTTCATCAAGAATAGATAAAGAACCTAGGAAAACTGGTGGAGGTCAGGATTGTTCCTTTTCCTACAAAGGCATAAACTCACCTCAGTCTGGGAACAGAGGCTCCATGTATATTCAGTGGTATGGCCAGTTCCAATTTGTTGCAGAGCAAATGAGTCTTAAGTACAGCTTGATGGCAGCCTTTGGGGACCTGACAGGACCACACAGTACTGAATAGCTTAGGCAGACTTTTGAAACTCCCCGGGTACTTAATCCACAAGTTCTTGTGGGGAGGGGGCAGGAGGGTTAGAGCGCCCTCTTTCTTTGTTGGGTAGTTTCTTGCCTTCATTAGTTCCCCATTCACCCCAATCACAATATAAACACAATCGTTGGGTATTTTGAGATAATTGACCAGTGTGTTGAAAATACTTACATTTAATTAACTTATTTTAAAATAAAAGAATTCTGAATTTTGGTAAATAAAGAAGTTGAAATTTAAGTCATTATAAGCATTTATTTCCGTCCAGTTGTAATTATAGCATACCATCCCAAGGAAAAAAAGATGCAACTCCCATTGTTACTAACCCCTGCTAAGGTGTTAATGAAGAAGTAGATTACTAACCTTTCAATGTTCACATTGAACTAACCTTTCAATGTTGAGCTACAATATCACCTTTTCCAGAAACATGTAAACCTGGGAAGATTAAATACAAAGAAGGAAGACCAAGGTCACAGTGACTCCTGGTTCTGACTTAGCTATATACGTGACATTCTTTTTTGTCATTCTTGAATTGAATCTTTCTTGGGGTCAGGGGGTGGAATTTGGGCCACACTTAGCAGTGTTCAGGGGCCACTCCTGGTAGTGTTCAGGCCCCAGATGATGCTGAGGATCAAACATCTGTCTTCTGCGTGTAAAGCATAATACCAGATTGCTGAACTATCTCTATGGACTGATCTTATACAATGTATTTTTAGTAAATTTGTGTGGAGGAATTTTTTGGAGATAAGTTTACCCTGAAACAGTATCTGATAAAATTTTTATTTTCAGTCAATTGTGACAGGAAATTTGGTTATGGCATTGCCAGTAACGTGTGACTTGTGCTTAATTTTGCTTGTGAGTGTTACTATTATTATTAGGATTTTGAGATTTAGTGATTACAGTCCTGGTAATAGTAAAATGTTTTCATTTGGAGTTAGGGTAGAACTTATATATTTGATACTACACGTGATCTTAGCTAAAAAGCCAAGAAGCAATAGAACTTGTATATTTGAAACTTGTCTATTTGACAGCTTTGTTTGCGGGAAGGCTAATGATGTTTAGGAGAGCATGTTAGCACTTTTCCTAAACTGTATGGGAAAGTTATGTTGAGGTAAGACTGAAAGCCCTATGTAATCAGCTTTTAATTCAGAAGTCTCCAAACTTATTTAGTCTACAGGCCTCTCTGTGGAAAAAATTATTCAATTCCTCCCATCGCCACCTCAAGAATCTAACTTTCATTAAATTGACAAAAAGAAAGTACCTTTTCCCTCATCACACCTGAGGCTATTTCAGACAGCACCCCCCACCTCCACCGCCCCACCACCCACACAAAGTTTTTATTGATAAGCTTTTTCATTTCTGGTGTTTGCTTTTCCTCTTGATATTCAGAATTGGTTTATCTTCCTCCAGTAATGGGAATTTAAAAGGCCCCAAGTCCAGGTGTGTTGACTGTAGACAATTTCATTTGCATACCACAGAGAGGACCAAAGAGAAACTTGGACAGTATTTTTTAGCATTTGAACAACATGCCTCCAAGGAAAGAAAAAAAATCACACAATTCATTTTCTTTGACAAAAACTTTAATTAGAAAATCAGACTTCTCTGATTATAAAAATTACACAAGCTGATAAATCTTGGTAAGTTATAGAGAGAATAATTTTATGAACATTTTTTTACCTAATAAAAAAGTTAAAATAATTAACAGCATTCATCAGGTTAATTGTGTTTTCACATAGTTTTATAATATAAAAAGCATATAGTCATCAACCTTTATATAAATCCATATATATTTGTCATAGCTTTTCATAATGGAAGAAATAGTATTCATATTTAAATGATGATAGTAATAATGGATAATTGAATCAAAGTGCCAAAAAGCCGAAGCTTGACTAAATTTATTATTTACCTTGTGTAGGGAATATTTTAGTCTTCTAGATCTGACCAAAAAAGTGTTTTTTTGGAAAGAAAATTGAATTACAAGGATTAATACTGTAGTATTGCTCCACTTCCTTCTGATCAGTGTTGCTTTCCATGCATTCAGAAAACATATGATGCCTATATAATGCTGCCTGCAGGAAATGTGGTTGACCAAGAGTTAACTAGAACTATTCTTTGCCATCCAGAGAAGCAAGGGCACAAGCATAATGACGACAGTTTCATCTCAACATTAAGTTCCTTAAACAGGTTAACCTCTCTGTAATGCTTAATCATATGAAAATAGCATGCTTCTTAAACTTCTTTTCAGGAGCCAAACAGTATTACATGGCTATCCTTGTCACAATCACCTTTTGGCATGATTAAAGAATATCTCTGTGTGTGACAAAATCCTAAGGGAGGAGTTGAAGTAGTATGAAGCAGCAGATGTAATATCTGTGTGTGTGTGTGTGTGTGTGTGTGTGTTTATAATGCACTAAGTTTTCCAATGTTGCATTTCAAGGTAATGCCATCAACAAAGCACTTTTCAGTAAAAAGGGCTGTGGTATCTCTGCAGTGGTACCCAAATAAAATACATGGAAACTGTTTGCAGATTACTTCTTTTCATCTGGAGAACTGCCATGAAAAAGTGGCATCAAGATAGTATTAGCCTGAGCACTCAGATATCACCCACATTTTTCATTATTCTTTGATAAGCATTGTATCTAATGCTTACATCTCAAAATTCATTTCATTGTAATAGTTTTCAAGCAAATTGTGACCTGAAATAGTTTAATTATTCTTGTTATTTTTATTTAAGTGTTTGGACCACACCCAGCTCTACTCAGGTCTTAATGGCTCTGTGCTCAGGGATTACTCATAATGATGCTTGGAGCACCATATGTGGTAAATACCGGGGTAAAACTGTCATTAGCCTGCAAGGCAAGCAACTAAGCTTTTTTTTTTTTTTTTGGGTCACACCTGGCAGTACTCAGGGGTTATTCCTGGTTCTGCACTCAGGAACTACTTAGCGGTGCTTGGGAGACCATATGGGATGCTGGTGACCTGACCTGGGTTGGCTGCGTGCTAGGCAAACACCCTGCCTACTGTTCTATCACTCAGGTCCCAACTTAGCTTTTGTACTACATCTCAGACATGGAATAATTTTGTCTCAGCACTTTGATAGCTTAGGATAATTGTTTAAGTTTGCCATTAGACTAATTTATCAAGCTCAACTCTAAATAATTCATATATGAAACATCTTAGTCTACTCAATTTTAAGCTAAGAGTGATGGAACCAGACTATTAGTGGACATTTAAGCTTAAGTGGTCCATGCGATCTTTTTGTACCTTTTCTAGAAACTGTTCTGCCAGAAATTATAAGCCAAATTAGAGTTTGAATGAATACCTCAGCAATTAGACGGAAAGAAGGCTCTTAGATAAAATAAAATACTTAATTTTGTAGAAGGCCCCTCTTTCTGAATTTTAATTCATAAGTAGGCATAATAAAAAATATGAACTTGTGGCCAAGCGATAGTACAGCAAGTAGGTTGTTTGCTTTGCTTGCAGCCAACCCAGGTTTGATCCTTGTCATGACACATGGTCCCCCCTGGCACTGTCTGGAGTAATTCCTGAGTGAAGAGCCAGGAGAATCCCTGATCATCACCGGTGTGACTCAAAAAACAAAAAAAAATGAACTTAGTTTACAATATCACCTTGCTCCATAATTATTCCTTAGTCAAGACAAAGCAAAGTGTATGACAAAAATGGATAAATGTATAGGTTACAATTTCAGTCCAGAAGAAGACCATGGTAAAAATTAATGGAAATAAAAATTATTACCTCTCCCAAGTCACTCACCTATATAAAGCCTAAAGATTACTTTAAATATGGTCAAACAATGTCGTGCGGTTTATTAATAAAGAAATTGCAGTGACAAATAATGTAGTGCTGATTTAGTGAACACAAATCACATTAATTTTTAGAAACTGTTATAAGGATAAACTGATACATCAAGTAAAAGCACTAAAAATTCTGAACTAAGAACAAGACGACACCACACTGGCCATCTAAATCAACACGTCCAAGGACAGAACTGAATAAGAAAATATGCTGGCGTTAAAGAATTAAAATAAATCTTACACTCTCACAACATGAAAAAAGAGAAATTACTAGAAAGGGAAATACTACAAACACCAGTGGTACAGATGATGCTTTCTACAGTCCTTCCTGAATTGGGAAATTGAAACTACAACTTCTAATTTCTTTTAACTATTAGAATGCTAGTTAATGTTCTCATAAAACTGCTGACTTAATATAAGCATCTGTTTTGGATACTAATCAGTGAATCAGTAATGTGAGCTTGGAAACAGCAGGTAGATTAATAATAAATTATTCATTATGAGGAAAGAAGGAAATGTTCCTGAACACCAATGATGTATTTTAATCAAGCTTATTCTAGTCTGTCTTGGTGATTTTATGCATAATCTTGAAATTCTAGCAGAAGGCTTTGGAGTTTTTGAATTCTTTAGCTGAGAGTAGCATAGAAAATGCCTCCATTAAATTTGTGGTTGTAGTAAGAGTATTTCACTTTTTCAGTTTTGTTTATTGTGTCCCTCGTAAAAACAAGAATAATATCAATTTCCATTTTGTCAAAGGAACTTGTGAAATTGTTAAAATTTATACTACTAAAATATTTATAGCGATGATAGATTAGGAGATAGATATTACTCGACAACAAATTAACAGACAAGGGACTCTCAAACTTATTAGTAAGTAGGACTTTAACTTCATTAGACAATGAAACATATCTAATGACTAAAAACTTTCCAAAAGAAACAACTAGATCTTTCAAGGTCCTCTGATTCTCCCTTTCTCCATATCTTTCTTCCTTTTTTCCTTTTGGTCCCTCCCTCCCTCCCCTCCTTCTCTCCCTCCTTCCCTCCCTCCCACTCTCATTTCCTCTTCCTTCCTTCCTTCCTTCCTTCCTTCCTTCCTTCCTTCCTTCCTTCCTTCCTTCCTTTCCTTCCTTCCTTCCTTCCTTCCTTCCTTCCTTCCTTCCTTCCTTCCTTCCTTCCTTCCTTCCTCCCTTCCTTCCTTCCCTCCCTCTCCTTCCTTCCTTCCTTCCTTCCTTCCTTCCTTCCTTCCTTCCTTCCTTCCTTCCTTCCTATGAAATAGTTACTACAGTTTTAGAACAGTTTAAAAAAAACCTCTGTTCTTTTAGAGATTTCAATCAGTTGAAAACAGAGACTAAACGAATATATGGTGAGGAGGGAAGGAGTACTATATTATTATAACATGGTCATGGAAGGTCTTTTAATAATTTGGTATTTTAGCAGAAACAGATAAAGTGAGGGGATTATTTCTGACTCTAGAGGTGAAAGAAGTGTTTTTAAGTGTAAAGAAGAGCAAGCATAAGAGGACAAAGGACAGGAAGTTAGGAAGAATAGAGGGGGCCCTCTGTCTTGCATCTTGCACCTGTATTAACAGCTATAAAAAGTTTAAATGTTTAAGCAAAAGATCCGACTATGCGCCTTCAAGTAGAACTCTATTCACTTGTCACTTGTCTTCCCATTGTTCATCGATTTGATTGACCGGGCGCCAGTAACGCCCCATTTGTTTGGAATGAGGTTCATTATTGTTTACTGTTTTTGGCATATCAAAAAACACCACAGGTAGCTTGCCAGGCTCTGCAGTGGCTCTAGGTTCATCCCAGTCTTTTCTACGTCAGACCATAGTAATACTAGAATACTAGTATTCTACTTGCAGGTGCAAAAAGAAATGAGACCTGGGCCCTATGAAAGCAGGATGAGAATGCTATTCGGGTCTCCCAAAGAGGAATCGAAAGAGCTATGCTTGGAATATCACTCATCACTCAAGTGAGAGAAGGAATCCGGAGTTCCGGCCTCCACTGCTGTTCCAGAGTCAGGAATGCTGTCTCGTTTGCCAAGGCATCGAAAATCAGATGGACTGGACATGTAATGGGATTTGTAGACGACTGCTGGACTAGATCCATTACCGACTGGATCCCACGGGATGTCAAAATATCACGTGGCCGCCCACCTACAAGATGGTCAGACTTCTTTGTCAAGACCCTGAGCGAAAGGTGTGAGGCTCTTCGTATTCCTGAAGCAACCAGATGCCATTGGGCTACACTGGCACGCGATAGGTCAAATGGAAATGTTACTGGCGCCCCCTTGAGGAAATCAATGAACAACAGGATGGCTAGTGATCCAGTGATCTACTTGAAGGTGCATTACTTTCTTGCACTGTTCCCCTTTAATCCAATAGGGCCTGCTACTTACACGCTCTTCACGCTGATGTGAACCTTAGAATTTACCATAAAACATTTTCTGTTTTATTATTCATGACTGTTTCCTTTGTTAGCATCTCCCAATAGACCTCAAGAAATTTAAGGGTAAAAACTAAGTAATACATTTCTCTTTCTCTTATAGTGCATAATATTGAGCTGAGAGTAAATAAATAGAAGAAATAGATAAAATTATTTGTTAATTAAAAAATACACAGAAAGCCACAACTCAAAATAAGATGCTTAAGAAGTTTTGATAATGTTGCAATGAAAAAGCAAAACAGTAAGCTAGTATCCAATGCATAAGAAACAATTGTCTCATATTTATATTATGATTTATGTCATTGCCAACATACTCTAGGGATTACATATAGGTAGTTGCCCTGCAGAAAATGGGCCACATCTATTCAACCTTCTTTATTTTTTAAAAATATTTTATTATACCACTGTGAGATATACAATTACAAAGAAGTTCATGTTTGGGTTTCAGTCTTACAGTGTTCCAGTACCCATCTCTCCACCAGTGTCCATTTCCCACCACCATGTCCCCAATATCCTCCTCCCTCCCTAGCCTGCCTCTATGGTAGATTTTTTAATATCTTCTCTCTCTCTCTCTCTCTCTCTCTCTCTCTCTCTTTGCACACTGTGGATTACAATACATACATTTAGAGGTCATCATGTGTATCTTTTTGCCTGTATTCAATGCTCCTTTAACCATACTCCATAATACCTGCCTTTATTTCCCAGAAATTTAAAATTTCATTTTTATAGAGTATTATCAGCTAGGAGGTTAAGAGTTTTAAATGAAGCAGAGAATTATAAGTACATTTACAGGGTGAAAATGCATTGAGGTCATTACTCTAGTTTATATGAAATAGTTCCTTGAAATTTACCAAAAGGGTCAGCTTGATTAGGCCATAAAACTTTTATTAAAAAATATTTCTCCTGAGGAATGCCTGTGATTTTTAGACTTGAAATAAATTTTAAATCTTTATTTATTCTTTGTGAAATATAGCATAGGAATAAATGAGTGTTCCATGTCAAATAACATGAAGAAGAAAGAGAATGTCACTTCAAATAGTTATTTTACAGGAGCATATAATTCTCAATCAGATGCTGGTCACTTTATAATCCCTCCAACTCTACATTTTCAGTGCTTTGAAACCTAGTGAAGGAGCAGGATTGTTTTCCTTCGCCGATAGACAATATTTTCTTTTTCAGAATTTTTCTCTAATTTTTTCCTTTCTGTAGGCCATCTTCTTGATGACTAAGCAATGACCTTAGTCATTGCTATGCCAAATAATAGTAGGTGGAGGTGGCATCAGGGCAGGGCATAACTTCTTACTGGTATTCTTTGCCAATGTCCTTTCATAAAATGGTTGATTTTTGTTTGTTTATTTCTTTATTTTTATATCATGTGGCCGCCCACCTACAAGATGATCAGATTTCTTCATCAAGATCCTGAGCGAATGGTTTGAGGCTCTTCGTATTCCGGGAGCAAACAGATGCCATTGGGCTACATTGGCACCTGACAGGAACAATTGGAAATGTTATTGGTGCCCACTTGAGCAAATCGAAAAATAATGGGATGTCAAATGATCAAGTGATTTATTTATTTTTATCTGTGTCTATATTCTTGCTTAACAATCTACTTAGAATTTCTTCCCTTAAGGCCAATGATGAGTTTGGGAACTTTTTAATATTGGAAGTCACTTATTTGTTTTACTAAACATAAACCAAGAGATCTATACCCTCAAGATTTAATAATCTGCACTGTGGCACTGTTCACAATAGCCAGAATCTGGAAACAACCAGAATGCCTGAGAACAGATGACTGGATAAGGAACTGTGGTACATCTACACAATGGAATACTCTGCAGCTGTTAGGAAAAGCGAAGTTATGAAATTTGCCTATAAATGGATGGAGATGGAGAGGATCATGCAGAGTAAAATTAGTCAGAGAGAAAAGGACAGCTATAGAATGACTGCCTTTATTTGCAGGATATACAAAAAATAGCATGATACAAATATCCAAGGCCAGACAAAACATGGATCAGGTCTTGTCAGTAGGTATAACCTACTTCAAATGTGTGGGAGTCAGAGGTTAGGAAGGAACTGTGTACTAATAATTATTGTAAATGATAATACCAGTATAGAACTGAGCATTGAAAGTAGTCAAAAGGATATAGCTGATAACCTCTAAATGTATGTATTGCAAGCCACAATGTGTAAGAGAAGGGAGAGAGTGAGAGAGAGAGAGAGAGAGAGAGAGAGAAAGTAAAAATTGCCTGCCATAGATGCAGGCTGGGGAGAGGGTGAACTGGGGACACTGGTGGTGGGAAATGTGCACTGGTGGAGGGATGGGAGCTGGAACACTGTATGGCTGAAACCCAAATATGAACACTACTGTAATTGTGTATCCCACTGTGGTACAATAAAGAAAATTTATAAAAAATAGCCTGCACTGTTAAAAAGAATAATTGATTGCCTCTCATAACTTCCTATTCACCATTTTGTACAAAACACATCAGTATCAATTAATACTTAGTTAAAAGAAAAATAAACCCCATAGCATAACTCTTATTTATTATGGGGAAGCAAACATTAACTAAATTTTGGAACAAATTTTAGATAAGTTTAGTAACAAACAAATAAAAATTGTCATTTTGCCAATGCTTACTAAAAACAATTGTTTTAAAAGCAAAGAGTCACTTTCATGTTTTATAAAAATTACTAGATTTTTCTGAATTATTTCAACATGACTTCATGTAACTGGACTTTTTAACTTCTTGGCACATTACAAGAACTCACTAAAAAATTTTGTTGGGTTGGTAAATGAATAACTTGGCTGGTTCATTGTGCCATCGGTTTGTCTGCATTCCTGGATCCCATGTAACCTTTCATATTTCTAGTACAAAATTATTTTTCTCTATACTTGTAGTCTTTAGCTGAGGCTATTATTGAAAATAATTGCGAGCTCTAAATAGCAAGATATTATTCAGAGAAAAAGACCTTGGAGCATTTGATGAGCTCTTTGATTGAAGAGGCTTTTATATGCGGCTGTTAGATATATTTTTAAAAATGTTTATAACTGAGTTGGCTTTCGGGGGTAATGTGGTACTAACATTTTAAAAAAGTTAAATTATATGCCTTTGGCCATTCGAATTTCTTCTTTTTAGATGTTTCTGTTCATTTCTTCTCCCCATTTTTTTGATGGGGTTGGCTGTTTTTTTCTTGTGGAGTGCTACCAGTGCCTGATATATCCTGGATATTAACCCCTTGTCAGATGGGTATTGGGTGAATATCCTTTCCCCCTCTGTGGATTGTCTTTGTATCTTGGTCACCGTTTATTTTGAGGTGCAGGAGCTTTTCAATTTTATATAATCATCAGGAGATGCAAATCAAAACAACAATGAGGTGCCATCTCACACCACAGAGACTGGCACACATCCAAAACAGCAAGAACAACTGGTGCTGGCGTGGATGTAGGTAAAAAGGGACTCTCATCCACTGTTGGTGGGAGTGCCGACTGGTCCAGCCCTTTTGGAAAACAATATGGGCATTCCTCCAAAAACTAGATATTGAGCTCCCATTTGATCCAGCAATAGCACTCCTGGGAATATACCCGAGAGACCGAAAAACACATAGCTGAAACACTATCTGTACTTCTTTATTCATCTCTGCGCTATTCACTATAGCTAGAATCTGGAAACAACCTAAATGCCCGAGAACAGAGGACTGGCTAAAGAAACTCTGGTTCATCTACACTATGGAATACTATGCAGCTGTCAGAAAAGAAGAAATTATGAAATTTACCTGCAAATGGATGAACATGGAGATTATCATGCTGAGTGAAATTAGTCAGAAGGAAAAGGACAGATATAGAATGACTACATTCATTAATAGGATATAAATAGATACCAGTGTTTTACTAAATGTGGGTAATGGTAATGGCAGATTAAAACTCACCAATGAATATACACAGAGACTTAAGTGATAAACTCTAAATATCTGCAGGGCTAGCCACAATGTGTAAAAGAAGAGGGAGAGAGGTGCAGAGACAGAGAGAGACAGAGAGGGGAAAGAGAGGATACTGGGGTACCTGCTATTGAGGCAGCCTGGGGGGTGGGAGGGAGGGGTGGGGTACATTGGTGGTGGAAATGGGGCACTGGTGGAGGGATGGGTGCTGGTATACTGTACTACCAAGAACCAATTTGAACACCTTTGTAATTGTATGTCTCACGGTGGTATAATAAAAAATTTTAAAAATGAAAAAAAATAAAATGAAAAAAAAGTTAAAGTTTTTTCACCATTGTTTGTGATATACCAGAAACCCTTGTCTTGCAAGAGACTGACAAGGTTCAGTCATTATCACCGCATATGGTATCCCACCCTGTCAGGAGTGATCCCAGAATTCAGAGTCAGGAGTAAACCTTGAGCACTGCCAGATGTTTGAATGTGAACCAACTAGCCAAGGATTTAGCTTAAGTGACAGAACACATACCTTGCATGTATGAAGTCTTGTATTCAGTCCCTTGCCCCACACATACCCTCAAAGAACCTTTAGTAAAAGCAATGGTATCAAAGCAATAAAAGTTTATATATATGTATATATATATGTGTGTGTGTGTGTGTGTGTGTGTGTGTGTGTGTATCATCATTCTATGGTTAGAATAATTATTTCAACATTATTTCTTCTAGTTCTGCTTCCTATGTGAAAACATACTCTATATGAAATATGACAGAATTAGCAAATAAAAAAGTAGAATAACTATTCATATTTTAAATAAACAGCATATTTTACTTTATTCAATTTTATAAAACGATTTGGGCCTCCCCTGGATATGATCAGGGTCTACTATGGCTCTGCAATTAGGAATTACCCCTATTGGTGCTCAGTGGAACATATAGGGTTGCCTTTCACCCAACGTTAGGGATCAGAGTTGCCAAGGCCAATTCTGAGTGCAGTCAGCCCATACTTAACTTCGGGACCACATTGAGTTCATGTGACTGCTGTGTCCCACCTATTATAAGGGCTGATAAAAATACTAGTGTCTTAATTTGGTGCCAGGGAACCCCTAATAAAAGCCCTGAGATCTAAATGGGAGGAATGACATTTACACCTGCCTGTCCTACTGAAGTACTGGTAATAGAAATAGAGCGATAGAGGCAAAAGCAGTAGCATATTAGTGTGATCTAAAATAATGAATCAAATTAGTACTAGGGTAATAAAGAATCTAAATCTCTTCTTTAGAAGAGTCACAAACTTTAAGAACAGTGGGAACATAGGAATTCAGCTGCACCAAAAGACAGGGACAAAAAGTTCAAGCAAGTCCTTGAGCTCATCAAAATTTTTGAGCCTGTTTGAGGAACACTACAAATCAACCCTACATTTAATGGGATTACTAGAACAGAAATTCTAGAAAAAATCAAAGAAAATTGGCTCAGAGTATAAAACAATCCATACAAATGGACTTGTAGGAGTTAAAGGATACAATAGAAAGCAATAGAAGCAGAATTTTGAGTGCACATATTAGAGACGTTAGAGACAATACATAAGCCAGCATCAATAATGAAGTAGCAAATGAAAAAAGTAAAAGAATGAAAGAAATTGTAAGAGGGCTAATAGATACCAGTAAGAGGAATAATCTCTAAGTTATAGGAATATCAGCAGAGAAAAAAAAGGGGGAAGAATTACTGGTGGGAGAAATAATAACTCAGGATTTTTCTGGTCTTTGGAGGGAGGCTCTGATCATATGCACAGCCTGAGGAATAACACATAAAATAAACTGAAACAGAACAATACCAAGACATATTGAAATAAAAATTACAAAATACTTTTTTGCCATCAACAAGACACAAAGTCAAACTAACTTAAAACATCAAGAGAGGAAAACTCTCAAATACAAGGGAAATAACAGAAGAATCACTAAATAGCTTCCAGTATAAAATCATATAAGCAAGAAAAAGAGTGGGTTGGCATATTTGAAGTACTGAATGAAATAAAATTTCCACCTAGAGTCTCTCACTACCCTGCAAAGCTGTCATGTAGATTTGAAGTAGTTCTTAACCTTCCCAGGAAAATAATAGCTTGTTTTATTTATTATAACCAAACTAACCCTGCAAGAATTACTGAAAGGTCACCTATAAAAAGCAAATGGACGGGGCCGGAGCGATAGTCCAGCGGGTAGGGCGTTTGCCTTGCACGTGGCCGGCCTGTGCCGCCCGGGTTCGAATCCCGGCATCCCATATGGTCCCCCGAGCACCGCCGGAGTAGTTCCCTGAGTGCAGAGCCAGGAGTAACCCCCGAGCATTGCCGGGTGTGACCCAAAAAAAAGCAAAAAAAAAAAGCAAATGGACAATTGCAAAAACAACCTAGCCTTATGCCCATGAATCACCTCCAATGCTATGTGAGTTCTTTCACCAGCCATGATCCAGAGACTCATAAATAAATCTCTAAAGAGATCAACAAGTTGATGAGATTCTTCCGTACTTTGCACAAGGCCAAGTCATTCACAGAACCCCAGTGGGACAGGTGAGCCCAACATCTGACCAAGCAGAGCCCTGGCAGCTGAAAGACTCCACACTCACAATACTGTCATGCTCCCAACTGGAATCCACTGCTTGGGATGAGCCTCAACCAGAAATTAATCTGCTGAAGAACTCAGGTATGTAGGTTTTGTAGTTGAAATCCAGCTTTCAAAAGAAATAGGGATTGGTACCCCCCCATCCCCCTGTATTTCCAGAAGCCCTGGCAATCATGCACATGCCCCCAAATGCCACCCAGCTAAAAATTTAACACCAGCTGAATCAACTTATTAAGTTTTGAACTTTCTGGAGTCCACCTTAAACTCGATCATACTGATAGACAAGGAGTAGCATACCATGTTGGATAGGATATTATGTAGAAGGCATCTAATTTTGGCTAAGAAAATATCGGGTCCAACAGGCTTAACCTGTAACAACATTTTAGTAATCTCTTATGCAAGGGCTTGATAGCCCCATGGTGAGATACACAATCTTCACTAACTTTCTTGTGAGAAAACATAGTTTGATCATTCTTTCAGCAAATTGTAACAAGCAACATAAAATAAATTATTGAGGGCTTGCTATGGGGGCAGTAATGGGTGTCTGGGAAAATTAGAGATAATGGTAGTGGGATTGGTATTGGTTTATTGAATGTTTGTAACAAATCAGCATAAACAACTTTGCAAACCACAGCAAAGTAGTTGCTTTGCTGATTCTTCTGTTTATATAAGGTGTAAAGAAAAGATAAAATAATAAAAGTGATTCTTTTATTATTTTCAATAATAAAAGTGATTCTTTTTATTATTTTCAATAATAAAAAGTCATTCTTCTGTTTATATACGGTGTAGAGAAAAGATAAATAATAAAAAAAAACAAACTTCACACAGAAAATGACAATGCACTCCTTTATGTCAATAATCTCACTAATTAGAGAGAAGAAAAGTGCCTGCCATAGAGGCAGGCTGGGGAGGGAGGAAAATTGGGGGCACTGGTGTTGGTTGGACTGGTTTAGGGATGGGTGCTGGAACACTGCATGGCAAACCAAACCATGAACTTCTTTGTAATTGTATATATCATGGTAATATAACAAACTTTAAAAAAAAATTCTCTAATCAATGAGCTAAATTCTCCATCAAAAGGCATAGAATTTCTGGATGATCAGAAAATAAACTTCATATATTTATTTGTTGCTTTCAGGAAGCACACCTAAATTCATGAGGATAAATACAGATCAGAGTGAAAGGATGGGAAAAAATCATACACAAGCCAATGGCAGACTAAAGATTGCAGCCAATATAACACTAAATCCCAAAGCACATAGAGACTAACTAGATAACAAAATTTCAGACCAATTTTCCTTATGAACATTGATGCAAATATCCTCAACAAAATCTTGGCAAATCGAGTCCAACAGCATATAAAAAAATTCATATAGCAAGATCAAGTGGGAGTCATAATAGGGATTCAAGTGTGGTTCAAAATATGTAAAAAAAAAATAATGTAACATACCACAAGAATAAAAGGAAAGATAAAATCATAACAATTGATGCAGAGAAAGCATTTGACAAGAGTCAATGTCTTCAGGTAAAAATCCTCACTCAGGGGCCAGAGCGATAGCCCAGCGGGTAGAGCGTTTGCCTTGCACTGCCGGTCGGCCTGTGCCGGCCTGGGTTCCATCTCCGGCATCCCATATGGTCCCCTGAGCACCGCCAGGAGTGATTCCTGAGTGCAGAGCCAGGATTAACCCCTGAGCATTGCCGGGTGTGGCCCCAAAAAGGCAAAAAAAAAAAAAAAAAATCCTCACTCAGCAAGGGACCGGAATGATAGCACAGCGGGTAGGGTGTTTGCCTTGCAGCGGCCAACCCAGGTTCAATCCCCAGAATCCCATATGGTCCCCTGAGCACTGCCAGGAGTAATTCCTGAGTGCAGAGCCAGGAGTAACCCTGAGCATTGTTGGGTGTGACCCAAAAAGCAAAAAAAAAAAAAAAAAAAAAAAACCTCAACAAAATAAGAGTCAAATGATCTTTTCTCCAGATAGTAATAGCAATTTAGCCAGCATATTTCACAATGGTAAAAATCTGAAAGCACTTCCTCTGAGATTAGTCATAATTCAAGGATATCCACTATCTCCACTTTTATTCAATATAGTATTAGATAACCTAGCAACATCAATAATGCATTAAAAAAGAAATCAAGGAGATTCAAATTAGAAAAGAAGAAATCAAAGTAATATCTGCATAAAACATGATGATATACACAGTACACTTTAATAGTCTCTTAAAGAAATCCTAGAAACAATAAACCAATAAAATAGCCAGCCTCAATGTTAACACACAAAAATATATTGCTTCCCATATGCAAATAATAAGACATTTAAGATTCTACTCCATTCAGAATATTGTCCAAAATCATCAAGTACCTAGCCATCAACTTAATAAAAGATATGCGAGATTATGCCACAAAAACTGTAAGTCACCTATGAAATAGAAAAAGACCTTAGGAAATGGGAAAATGGTGTGTGTTCATGGCTAGGAAGAACCAATATTGTCAAAAGGACTATCCTACCTAATTATATATATGTATATATATATTTATATAAAACACATGTATATATACATGTATATAAAATGTTTAAATAAAATGTATATATATATAAAAACGCAATCTATATGCAGATTAAAAAGACGTCATTGTTCAAGGGTCTTAGGACAATCAATATTACATTTGTATGAAATCATAAAACTCCTTAAGTAGCCAATGTCATACTGAGAAATAAGATATTGGGAAGTATCTCATTACTGAACTTGAGCCTATACTGCAAAGCTATGGTGGGCAAAATATTGTGGTATTGGAATAAGGATAGACTCTCTAAACAATGGGTTAGAATCAAGTAACCAAGGCAGATCTATGGACAACTATTCTACAAAGGAGCTGGGCACAAAAACTGGATTAAAGACTGCCTTTTCATCTAGTGATGCTTGGAAAACTGGATAAACATATATGAAAATATAAAATGGAATGTATATATCTCATCTTTTAAAAAGTCAATTCACCGTGGATCAAGCCAGAATTTATAAAATTCTGGTATGAGACCATACCAGAATTTATAAAATTTATTGAAGAAAATATTGACAGAATGCTCAAAGATTTGGGCCTTAAAAGTGCTTTCACACCATGGCAATGATAGCTGGAAATGATCACTCTATAACAAGAACTTGGTGCTGAACAGAGGTAAAGTGATATACAGGAGGTAACTGATACCCTTTCTGTAAGAGTATTGTAAATCTCAGTGCCTAAAAGGACAAAAGGGAGAGAGAATTAGATAGACAGAAAGATGAAAGTGTCTGCCATAGAGGCAGGTTGGGGGAGATGGCAGGAAGGTGGGAGGAAAACAGGGAACATTGGTGGTGGGAAATATACACTGGTGAAGGGATGGATGTTGGAGCTTTGTTGATTAAAACTCATCATGATATAGAATGACTGCATTTATTTGCATGACAAATATATATATATATATATATATATGTACTTATGATACCAATATCCAAGGTCAGACAGAACATGGATCAGGAGGTCTTTTCAAAAGTGGAATCTACCTCAAGCATCTGAGATTCAGAGGCTGGGTGGGACAGAGAAGGGAACAGTGTTCTTACAATTATTGTAAGTGATAATACCAGCCTAGAAATGCGTATTGAATACAGGCAAAAAGATACACATGATAACCTCTAAATGTATGTATCACAATCCACAGTGTGTAAGAGAAGGAAGAGAGAAAGAGAGAGAGATAGAGAGAAAATAAAGATAAAGAACTCTCCACAGAGACAGGCTAGGGGAAAGGGGAGGGAATCGGGGACATTGGTGGTGGGAAATGGGCACTGGTGGAGGGATTGGTGCTGAAACAATATATGACGAAAACCTGGACATGAACGTCTTTGTAATTGTATATCTCACAGCAGTATAATAAATTATTAAGAGAAACTCATCATAAACTTTGTAACTGTGTTTCTCAAGGTGATTCAGTAAAAATCTTTTTTTGAAGTATTCCATTGGCAAGAGCAGCATAAAAGTAAACAAAAGAAACTACATAAAATTAAAAGCTTCTGCATGACAAAAGAAACATGGTCTCAAACTAAATGACATCCAGTGAATGAAAGAGAATATTTGCTTTCAATGCATCAGATAAAGGGTTAGTATCCCTTGTTTCACTTGTCTTCCGTTGTTCATCGATTTGCTCTAGCGAGCACCAGTAACATCTCCATACTTTCTGTTGCATGCTAGTAGCTCAAGGGCATCTGCTTGTACCAGAAACACAAAAGATATATAGCACAGTCACATCGCAAAAACCACAACAAAAAAGAAACCCAAACGCTTTCTGAAAATGGAATGAGGAAATGAAAGACAGTCATATGAAAAAGATAAATGGTCAATCAGCACATGAAAAAATGTTAATCATAGCTTATTATTAGGAAATAGAAATCAAGGAAACAATAAGACAACATACCAAGCCAGTGAGAATGGCACATATTAAACACACACACACACATACACACACACACAAATCTGGGAATAGGGGCCAGAGCGATAGTCCAATGGGTAGGATGTCTGCCTTGCATGCAGCCGGCCCATGCCAGTCCAGGTTCGATCCCTGGCATCCCATATGGTCCCCCGAGCACTGCCAGGAGTAATTCCTGAGTGCAGAGCCAGGAGAAACCCGAGCATTACTAGGCGTGACCCAGAAAAGCAAAAAAAAAAAAAAAAAAAAAGAAAAAAGAAAGAAAGAAAGAAAAAATCTGGGAATAATTTTGTTGGTGTGAATGTAGTGTAAAAAGACCTTTTATCTACTCCCAGTAGGGATGTTGTCTGGTTCAACCCCCATGGAATACAGTATGGAGATTTCTCATAAAAGTGAGCAGTTAGCTTTCTTTCATATGACCCAGCTATTCCATTTCTTGGTATTTACCTCCAAGACACAAACATATTCACTTAAAAGGACATATGAAACTATTATTTATTGCAGCACTTATCACAACAGTCAAGTATGGAATCAACCCATGTGTCTTATGACACGTGAGTGGATAATGAAGTGGTGGTGTAGATATGCAATGGAATACTATAAAGCTACAAATAATGATAAAATAATGCAGTTAACAGCAACTTGGATGGAACTGGAAGATATAATATTGTGTTCCATAAGTCAGTTGAAGGATAAATATTAGATGATCTAATTTATTTGTGGTATACAGAATAACAGGAAAGGGAACTCATGGTTTAAGGAAGGGGTATCTAGGTTATCCCTGAACCTGAATTACAGAAATCAGAAGGTCTTTAAAGGAAAAAAATGAGGGTGAGAGTCAAAAGAAGTGGATGAAAGATAACAGGGCAAGGGGTAGGGGGCTTTGGTTGCATCAGTATTGTAAAAGTGTGGTTTATATATAAATCAAAAGGCTGATAATGCTGAAATCAAGAGATTCAAACTACAACAATTGAACTTAAAAATACCTATCAAGGAGGAAAGCAGGGTAGGAGAGAACATCGGGACATTCATTGGTGGAAAGAAGAACTGGCTTGTGGTAATGTTGGAATATTGCATGTCTGAAACTCAACTATGAATAATGTTGTAAATCACAGTGCCACAATAAAATAATCATTTAAAAGAGTATCAATAGGTCCCAAATGTATGGAACATATTTTTGTTTATTTTTTTTTGGCCACACCTGGCAGTGTTCAGGGGTTACTCCTGAATCTTCAGTCAGGAATTACTCCTGGTGGTGCTCAAGGCATCATATGCGGTGCTAGGAATTAAAGGTAGGCTGTGTGCAAAGCAAAGCACCTTACCTGCTGTACTTTTATTCAGGCCCTTGAGTGGGATATTCTTATACTAAAAAATTTCATTGTTTATCTGAAATGCAAATTCAGTTTATATTTTATCTGATAATTTATGTGTTCTAGTCCAAACACTTTTCATGAGCACTTCTCTCAAAATGATACCCTCAATCACACTTTTGTACCTTGACTCAATCTTCTTAAATTTTTCTTCAGTAGATGATCTTTCACGGGAACTTGTTACAAACTCATATTCCCTAGGTATATCCATATTAATTCTTGTTTTATTTCCTCATGTCTTATAAATACATAAACTTATTTACAATAGTAAAATTGGCAAACATGACCCTAATTAAGATAATTTCTTTCCTTCACCTTGCAATGCCCATAGCAGTGATGGAAAGTGGTCTTTCATCATCACTACCTTCCTTAGGAATATTTAACCCAGCTATTTCACAGTTTACTGCCATTTGCAGAATACTATTTTAATAATTTTTCAAATTGTCCATTTCTAGGCCAGTAGCATTGACATCACCTGGGAATTTTGTAAAATGCAAAGTTTCATACCTCATTCCAAACCTACTGAGTTAGAAAATGTGGAGGTGTGGCCCAGCAATATGTGTTTGAAGGAGCCTTCCAGTGATTTTGATACATAGTTAAGTTTGAGAATAATTGCTCCATAAGAGTACAGTTTACTTTTGTGTTGCTTTATGAAATTTTCTTGCCTCTGGTGTGCTGGTCTAAATTCCTTGAAAAGGAAAAGTATCAGCTTTTTTTTTTTTTTTTTGGGTCACACCCGGCTATGCTCAGGTGTTGCTCCTGGCTCTGTAGTCGGGAATTACTCCTGGCAGGCTCAGGGGACCATATAGATGCCAGGGATTGAACTTGTGTTGGTAATGTGCAAGGCCAACACCCTACCAGCTGTACTATTTATTATTTTTTATTAAAGCACTCTGATTTACAAAGTTATTCATAGTGGGGTTTTAGGCACACAATGCAGTAATTTTCAGGGCCGAGTATAGAGAGGATATTTAAAAATGCTCAGTGAATGATAGACAAGTCTAAATAAGTGGATGGTCATGGGATTTTGCAGCAAGGTATATTAATAAAAGCCATAAAATAAAGGGTGTTATCTGAATTGCTTGTTGGATGATCAAACTGCTTTGCAATTACACTATGTGGCATTGTGGCAAAAATTACAACAGCTTTTACATTTTCTCAAGCTGTCGCCTACTATTCCTTCCTTTACTTACTTTAACTGTTTTATGAGATTATAGAAGATTACATATAAAGTGTTCATATAAATTATTATCTCTGGTTATTTTAATGCTAACATAAATATTTATATGTATACAAAGTGAAATGTTAGACAAGATGCTGAGTGTGCAGAGGAAGTATTGCAATAAATTGACAAATAACCTAACTACTGTTTGTAAGGATAGGCTATGATAATTACATTTAACCTAAATATCCAACATAAATCAGTGTTGATGATTCAAAATGACATTAAGTTATATTTGTAGTGGATTAAAATATATACCTTACTATAAGAATTTGTCTATGGGAGGAACACTTTTCTATTTTTTATGCATGTATTGCCTAAAATATTAAGTACCCTAAAATGAAAATCACTTGTCACTTGTCTTTCTGTTGATCATCGATTTGCTGAAGCGGGCACCAGTAACATCTCCATATGTCCTGTCTCATGCTAGTGTAGTCCAAGGGCACCTGCTTGCTCCAGGAATAAGAAGAGCCTCAAACCATTCCATTAGGTCATGGGAATGAGGTCCATAATTATTACTGGTTTTTGGCATATCAAATATGACACAGGTAGCTTGCAAGGCTCTGCCATGTGGAAAAATGCAAATAAATTTTAATAATATTTTAGTAAAATTCAAATAAATTTTAAGAATGATTTTTTCACATAAATTGACACTAATCTTTGTAGATTAATCCGTAACTTTGGATTTTTTTGCTATGAAAACATACATTATATACTTTAATGTTCATATTTCCTGGAGAAAAGTGCAAAAGACCAGACATAAATTTTCCTAAAATGTTGTTTATATTCTTTGACCTTAAGTGTACATAAATGATGTCAAAGGGAACCAGTTGCATCAAATTATCAAACAAGCTAGAATTGCAGGGAACCTTAAAACTATCATTCTGTACACAGTGATTTCCTGACATACTATGGTAAAAAAAATTCATTTTGCATATCAGCCACAGGAACATTATTATTAAGATATGAATTACAATATTGTTGTGAATAAATTCCACAGAATAAATGGCTGCAATTCTTTATCAAATCCATCAACATGTTTCATTGGAAGGTGTCATATTCTGGTGCTTTACATAGTAAAAATTCTTGAATATCCTAGCCTCGCTATGGTAATAGTTTCACATCTTCTTTTTACTTCCAGTGTCTCATAACATATTCAATGTGTCATTGCTTTTATTCAGTGACTACAACAGCCTCCAACATTCTCTGGTTCAGGCTTCTTATCTCTACTAGGTCTATATAACTGGAGAAAATATTTCTAAATCTTGACAAATAATTTAAAAGGCAATTAAATGGAACAAAAGTGTAAATATGTCTTTCTTAATGAATATATTAAGAGCCAACATTACTGTAAACTTGGGACCTGAACTGCAATAGTAAAACTTAATGTGCATGTTAAGGAAGTGGATTTGTTGGGGTGGCCGTGTAGAGGAAGAATTCTGGCTGAGTGAAGCTAGCACTGGTGGTGGATTGGAAGTGGAACACTGCATGCCTAGAATTTTATGGGTGACAGCTTTGTAAACATGTCGCCTAAATAAAAATTTTATTTATTTATGTTTTTGGTTTTTGGGTCACACCAGGCAATATGCATGACTTCACATCAGGAATTACTCCTGGTGGTACTCGGCCACCTGTAAGGCAAATGCCCCTATCTGCTCTGCTATCACTCCAGCCCCAATAAAAGCATTTTTAAAAACCAAGTACTTAGACAGTCCATCAAGCAGAATATGAGTTCCTCACTATGATGTTCATAGCTCTATATCAAGTTTTATGCTGTTACAAATTCAATTTCTATACCAGAAAGCAAACTCCAGAATAATTGAGTTCAATGACTAACAACATATTTTGTGCTTTTGCTTCTTTATGACTCTGCTTAGGTTGTTCATATCTCATGGGATGTTCAGGTCAAAAATCTTACTTACATACTACCATAAATGCAATGCATTTCTACAAGATTTGACTACACTAGCAATAACTCTACACTTTTTGTATCCTCTTATGACTTTTACATATTCTTGGTTGCATTTTAGTTATAGATAGTTGTCTTATGACTTTTCTTCCTTTCTCAAAATTAGGACCCTGTTGGTATTAACTGTATTGACTTTGTTAATTTCTTAGTCTAAACCACTGTGGTTTGTTTTGCTTCATATCAAAATCACTGGGAGTTTACAAAACAGTGTGCCTGAGTTTCCCTTTTTAGACAATTAAACAGAAGAGTTTCATTGAAGGAAAATACTATGAAGAAAGAGGGAGAGAGGGAGGAGAGACACAGAGGATGTGTGTGTGTGTGTGTGTGTGTGTGTGAGAGAGAGAGAGAGAGAGAGAGAGAGAGAGAGAGAGAGAGAGAGAGAGAGATGAAAAGCCAAGGCCAGAAAGTAGAGGTCACACATTCAGAGATGGGATGTGGTGTCCAAAGTATAGTGGCTCAATTATCTTTGAAAGTATGTGTGTGTTGTCTGTAGTCTCCTATAACTGTCTGTGAGTAGATTATGTGAACCAATTCTTCTGCAGTCGTTTTCCTGGAAGTTGTCAATTTCAATGAACTCATTTTAGTATCTTACACTTTTAGAAACACTGGTGCCTTTAAGGTTAAATGCATTCACAACAGATTATGTTCCAGTTGAATACAGAGTGTGACCAGGAGAGTCAAATTTATGTCCCAGTGTGCCTCTTGCTAACACCATAACCTTAAATAATACAGACAATACATTTATGTGATGTATTGAAGTTTTGAGGTTCTTGATGAAACACACACAAAAACGACTGTTTTTTTTTTTTTAGGTCACACCCAGCAATGCTCAGTGGTTACTCCTGGCTCTTTGCTCAGGAATTACTCCTGGCGGTGCTGGGGAGTATATGGGATGCCGGGATCCAACCGGTCAGCTATGCACAAGGCAAATGCCAGACTGTTTTTTTTTTTTTTTTGCTTTTTGGGTCACAGCTGGCGATACTCAGGGGTTACTTCTGGCTCTGCACTCAGGAATTACTCCTAAGCGGTGCTCGGGGACCATATGGGATACCGAGATAGAATCCTGGCCTGCATGGGCCAGCCACGTGCAAGGCAAACGCCCTACCCGCTGGGCTATCGCTCCGGCCCCAGACTGTTTTTAAGCTGTGGAAATCTCTCATTGTATTCAAGCCTAAGGGTAGAGCTCAGAACAGTCTTTTTACTCATGATACCACTCCAGTTCCACTCCCAGCAACTCCCTTTATCCCGATGATGATGACTTTGTAATGTTTCATCTGTAATGATTTTCATTTGAGTTCCAGTGATCTCATTTGCACCAGCCTTCATCTTGGACAATCTGCTAGTCTGCGTGGATTTCACCATTATTCTAGACTGTGGAGTCCTCTAGCCTCCACACCATGTCCCAGATCTATTCATGTACTATCCAAGTTTCAGCAAATCATTTCGAGATAACTTTGTTGTCTTATTTAAACATCCCAACCAGAAATTTCTTCAACAGCTCATATTCACATCAAAGGAATAGAATATCAATATATTTCTCTGCATTTTGCATAGGATCATAATAGATGCTCTTAATATGTTCTCATTTATTTAATGTAATCCCAAGTAATTTAGAAGTGTGTGGAGAGCCACAGTAAATCTTTTGTGCATGGAGGGACAGTTTTTCACTGTTCTCTAGGGACCTGGGGACTGCACTCATTGAAACCCCACGGCAGTGCGCGCGTAGAGGGCTTTCCTAACAGTGCTCCAAAGGCCATTGCCAAACTGGGGTCTCAGCCCACCAGACATGTGCTTTGGACCTAGGACTTAGCTTCTTGGTTCTCTATAGTAAATTTTGACCCTCTTCTCTATAGTAATTCCAGATCCTACAACTGAATTTCTGGTACTGTATTTTTTACTGGTCACTAAGCAACAAAATTTCAGATATGTAGCCATGTAAATATTTATATCACTCCTTCCTAATGTTTATTTCAACATAAAATACTAAACTATCATACACTAAAAAAAATCAGTTCAGCTATTTCTTCTTCAAAAGTTTTACAATATTTCTTTTTTTTAATTTGTTTTTGTTTATTGCCTCGTCCTTTGATATTCTTCTTTACATCAAATTACATTCCTTTTAATTTCACTGCAAGACTAGTCTAGGCTGTCATACTTAATCTCATTATGAAGGATAAACAATTTCAATATAACTGAAATTCTAACATTGTGGGGAAATGTTTTCCTCTGTAACTCACTATAAAAGAAAATTTCAAAAAGGGAAAGTAACAAAAGTATTCACCAATGCCTCTCATTGACTGAGATAGTTAATTAACCCCCTTCATTATGTCAAGGGCAGACAAGTCAAAGCTAGGTATATGATTTCCCCTATTTCTTCCTTGAATAGGTAGCTATTGAGTATTTGCTAAGTTAAAGGATATTGAGTTAGATGAGTTACCATTGTTAAAATCAGTGTGGAATTTGAGCTTGATAAGAATAAAAGTAGTACTGAATTGTTAGTATTTCCTCCAGATTTCAGTGTTTGCTCGCTATCTCTAAATTCATTCAACTGACAAATTTTGCTATTTCTTGTTTTATCCCTTTCTAGGGATGCTCATTTTACCTAAAGGAAATATGTTTTAACTTCTCTAAGAAAAATTATTTTGTAAATAAAAATTGAATACGTTTATACATAAAAGCAAAATAAAGTAATGAACATGAAAAGAACAATACCTTTGATTCAATCTAACCATTTCCATACAAATTTTTGGATATCCTTGCATAAAAAGTATGACAAATGATATAAGATAAATGTTATTAGGATGCTCTATTAGTCTGTTAGAAGAAATGAAAAAGCTTCTAAGGGTGCTTGTGGATTATTATGTAGTTGCAATATAATTTTGGCATTGGGTATATTCAAATACTGGTCATCCTTGAATTCTTTGTAATATTTATTATTTATCAGACAGTGGTTTGGATGAATATTCAGAGAATAATTCGTAGTTTAAAGATATATAAAAGGGGCTAATTGGTTTTGAATAGTCTTGCCCAGACCTAGTTCGCAGTACCACATGTAGCCTGAAGGGTGTGCTATGTGAGGAAGGGTCTGTCCAGTTTTCACATGGTGAGAAAATGTTGATTCATTATGTTTGTGCCAGGGCCACGCCCCTTAGTCTAGGAAACATTCAGTGCTGGATTTGCCCCCACAAGCACTGCTTCCATTAAGTACTGTACTATCTCTCAGTCCCTGATTCAAGTATTTTAGTAGTTATTGCTCCTGCATTAGACACTGTAATACAGTGAAGAGTTTTGAGCAAATTCTTTATGAACTGATTAAAAATTTTCTTAGACTTGAATTCAATGTGGTTAATGGTGATCTTAAAGAACCATCTCAACATTTCAGTAATAAATCATAGAGATTTTTGTGATTTTTGAGATGCATTAAGACTGTGTACTAGAAACTCAAAAGATTTTAGTATTTGCTTCAGAATGCTTTATCTAAACCATGTAAGAATAATCGAAATAATGTGTATATAACATCACATTATTTTTAATGTGAATTCTTAAAAACTTTAAGGTAAACATAAGTTTTGGAAGTGAGATTCAATAAATGATGCACAAGTATAAATTATATTAATTTACATTATGATACCACAAAATAATATTTAGGAGATTTATTTTTTAGCATAGAAAAAATTTCTCCCTACCTGATAGGAAGACAAAGATCCTACTGAAGTGATAAGAAGTCAGATGTTATGGCATTCTGTGGGTATTTAATATTAGCAATAGCAATTGAAAAATTGTAGTGAATACAAGAACTTCTTAGCTTGCAGCATTTGAGATTATAATCTAGAAAGAAACTGGGAAATCAATTGACCTAGAGGCTAAAGAACAAACATCTATGCATTTTCTCTCTATTTTAGTATTGTAGCTGCATGTAATTATGATTAAAGTAACTATAGTTTGTTGTTGTTAAAGCAAAAGTCAATATAATAAGTACTGTGAATAACTTTTACAGAATACTTTAAATATTTAGGCATTGTAGTAAATACAGCTGAGATTGAAAATTTACAGGTAATTAAGAATTTATCATTATCTAAAATCATTTTTACCTTTCAGCTTTAGACAATAATTTTTTATTAAAAATTGAGGTAATATTGGTTTTTAAAAGTGTAACTGGTAATATGAATTAGGGGTACAATGTTACAACACTATACCAAATGCTAATTCTTAAACAGAGTAATTTGGAGAAATTCAACTAAAATTATATCTATATATCCAAAGTATGAAAACAATAATGAAACAAGCAAGTAGACATTTATAAAACAATTTTAAATTGAGTTCACTCAATGCATGTATGCATACCTATGATAAATTATTAAATTATTTTTGTTATGGCTAGAAAACCTGGTCTATAAAATTTTCCACTTGTGGATAAATTCAGTTAACTAAGAGACTTTTTAAGTACTCATATGAGGACATTCATTTCCTAGCAAGACCTAAACTAGGAACTCAGCAGTTTCTTACATTGAGGCTATTTTAAGATAGAACTATTACCTAAGTGATATTTTGTGATTTGGCATTTTGTTTAAATTTCTTTTTTTAAGGATTTTTTCAAATGATATCTTTAGTTTTAGAGTCTAAGGTACAAAGTTGTTACAGAACAGAGTTTTGCAGAGCTTCCTGACTTATTTCGTACCATTTTAGGAATAAAAAATGATGCTGCTTTCATGAATGAACTATACTAATAAGGTAGATGCCATAGAACATTAAAAACAGATGTTATTTCATCTTTGGGATATAAAGAAACATAATGGGGGGGGGATAACTAATGTCCAAAGGCAACAGAAACTGGAGCTTTTTGTTTTGTCTTTTGTAGGAAACTTGGGTATTGGCAGGGAATACTGCTGAGAGACAGAGTTAAGGGATAATGGTAGAAGAAGCAAACAATAGTGAATGGTGTGGTGCTGAATTATTAGGAAATTATTATAAAATTCTATCATTAATAGTATTATAAATCATTGTGCCTAAAATAAAATATAAAATATTAATGCAAAATATTAATTAATTGCAGGCAAACATAAGGCTCCGAGTTCAAACCCACCACGGCCTCTTGATTTTCACTAGGAGTAGTTCTAGGCCCTAATACAATCAGCAAGTCCCCCAAACTAAAACTATTCAACTCAATACCAAATACAATTTTGATAATGGTAATAATAATATAAAAATGAATTTCCTCATTGGGCTGGACATCTGAAAACAGTAGTTTGCTCTGAGATATGCTTTGATAAGATAATAGAATCTCATAGTTTAATATTTGATCATTTGTTGAAGTAACCATTTTGCTTAGCTGGGATTAAGAAAGAGCAAGCGGGCTTTTTGTTTTGGGGTAAAAGGAAAATGTTAATGGTAGAGAGAAATAGAGGAGGGTCTGGTGTCGGAATGTTGTAATACACTGTGCACAAAAGGTTACTACAGAGAGTACTGTAAAATTATAAATCATAAAGGGTGAAGTAAAAATGTTTAAAAAGATAAGTACTCTGATTTTACTTTCATGAAAACAACATATTTATGCATGGGCCGAAGGATGTCTTTTCTAGTAGCTTTCTTCACACCAATTCTAAGGTTTCCAAGTGGTCTGGTTTCAAAACCTGATTTACAAAAATAAAACTATTTGAAAAGAAAACTAAAGTGTTGAATACTGGTAACTTTAACTAGTAAGTAATAGTTAGTCTCCTTTATTTGCCTGGTGTAATCAAACAAAGTAGTAAATAAGAACTTTTCCTTTCATAGATGAGAAGTGCACTTGAAATTTTTACTGAAGTTGTTTATGGATTATTTGTACACACACTAGGGAAAAGTCTGCCTCAAAGTCACTGCTAGGTTATTGTTTTTGAACCAAATTTCATGCTTCACGATGTCTATAAAAAGACAATCAAACAACTGACCTGAGAGATATTATTTTTATGAATACTATGCTAAGCAAAAGCACAGAGGAGGGCAAAAGAGAGTATTCCTTTTACATTAACACAGTCTAAATTCACAGAGTGAAAGGGCATCAGGAAAGGTGATAAATAATATTGCTTTGTGGCCTTTTGATATTTTGCCATTTGATCAAAGGTTGCATGACATTTTGTCTTTCAATACTTTATGAGGTAGCTTGGAACGATCTCAGCCTTTAGCAAGCTGTAACAGATTTCTTATCTAAGAGTGAAAAAGTCTGTTGCTGAAAAATATGCACAATTAATAGAAAAGTACAATAAAATTGTAGCATAGACTCTACTAAACTTTGGAATATTTGCATTAGTTGTTTAAAGGTCTAATTATCAGTACCTGGCACTTTTATGTTTGAGAAGATGGTAGAATTTCTTGATTTTGCTTCAAATAAATGATTTTTACTGCACCAGAGAATGTAGGAAATGACATTTGCGTCTTTTTGTCAACTTTCTTTATGTGAGTACTAATAATCAGTGAATTTACAAAATAGATTGATGGAAGATAAATTTTAGGAGGGAGATTCTGTTGACCACCTGACATTCTATAACTTAGATACTTCCCTGGAAAAACTAGAATGCAGTTGACAAATGATTGCCAAAACTCATCTCAGATCAGTAAGACATGTTACAGAGTGAGAATCACAAACAACTGGTAGGTTTTTTTAACTTCTCTTTCTGAAGTCTTCTGACTTTGAAGACTTCATAATTAACATGCCTTATGAGGACTTTCTTAGGAAAAACTTTAATTAGGAAAAATAGTAGGGACTGACTTTCTATGACTTATGAAAGTGCAAATTGGAAATGATTTTTTGAATATATAGTTATATTAAAATATAGACCTTGTAGAGGTATTTACTTAAGGATATAATTATTTAATTTTGAGAACATCATTGGAGGTGTAGAGATGTAATGTTACCCTTAGTCTAGCCATTTGTAATATTCTGACAAATGAATTTTGAGATTATTTTTTCTTTGAATTGTTTTATATTTCATAAGAAAATCAGCACACTTCCTGTTAACAACACAAAGATTTCCACTAAGTCAGAGAAAGGAGGTCAAACAAGTATTAGTCAATACATTTCAAGACACATACAATCAGAGCATCAATAGCTATCCTTAGAAATGAATCGTTCACATGTGGGTATTTACTTGATTTACTTGAGTTTCTTTATCATGGAGTCTCCCTACCTTACTCTTCTATGACCAAAATCACTTTTGGTTCTGGTTCATACTTGGAAATTCAGGAATGGCTTCCCTGTGAAGGTTAGGTCATGGATTTAACAAACATGAAGACATATTCAAGAAGGCTATATTTGCATATGGTAAATTTTACTGGCAATTAAGAATCTATAGTTCTTAAACACCACACAGTATCCAAAACTGTATGATGATCTGTTTTTTTAAAGTATTATATCACAGCTAATTGCAAACTGTGGACTTATTTCTCAATATCTTTCCAAATCTTTCCCAAATATTATCTGATATAACTCAACAGCATTTAGAAAACGGAATACTGTACTATCTCTTGTCCTAATATATGATAGTGGCCCAAACCATGCCCATTCAGATTAGAAAACAAAGACATTTTACTGTTTCTCTCTTTGCATATATGAACACACATGATTTGTTTCTTTAGTTTATGAATTTGAGATTCTTGGGTCATTACATTTTCAATGATGATTCTGAAACTAAATCATTAAAACTAAAATTTAGCTCAATTTTCCCCTACACGACTTATTGGCAGAATATTGGTGAGAGTGATATGAATGCTTGCACCATAATGATGAAGCAGAAATTTATGGTTATATTGAACTTAGGGAGTTTTCAAAGACAAAACAACTCACCTATTGCTGTGGTTCAATTCGATGTCATAAGATTTATCACAATTTTTTTGATGACACAGAAAGTGTAAGAAGTTTTCTGATTTTGTTTTTAAAGGAAATAAAAGTGCTCCAAATCTCTTTTTGAATAAAAGCAGGTTTTCAGGTTTACATTTGAAAGCACTATCAAAGCCATTTGTAACCATAAAAAAAAATAGTCCAAACAGAAAGAGTCCTCCAATAGGGAATTAAATAAAGCAAGGGTCCTCTTATGTCTGGGAGACAACATCTAAATTCCAGCTCATGCCACCAAATGTTCTGATTAACCATATTAGCAAACACAGAACAGTTGTATGCCCACTAACAAAAAAAATTCTTTCATGTCCTTAATCTGGAAGCCAAATCTGCCTCCAAAGTTGTCCAGAGGATGTTCTAAAGTTTGCTGCCATTGACATTAGAGAAAATATTGATTTCCCTGGGAAGGAGCTTTCTGTGTACGTTAGGTTCAAGGAACCAAAAATCTCCAAGGCATTTATGAGTAGGTGATTGAGAATTTAATAAAAGTTGCAATAGCCATGAAAATAGTTTTTTTAAAAAATCTATGTACTATTATAGTGCATGCAGAGTACTGGGCATTCATAACTATTTGGTCATAAAATATGTGACTGTAATTATAATACTTACAGTCAACGTATAAAAATACATGTAATTTTGAATGGTAATAGTTGATCCATAGCTTTAACCAAAAGCCCAGAGGGATTAGGATGAGCTTATTATGTGAAAGTGCAATGGGTAATTACAAAATGGACAAAGCTCTCAACCCTCCTGAATTTAATATTCAAAAATGGCTATTATAGAAGCACAGGAGCTTTGCATGTCATACTTCTTCCAACCTCACAAGTTAAAACCCAAATGCTGTTGAAATGAAGGGGGAGCCCAAAGCAAAAGAAACGCTCATGTGACACTGCTGTGGCAGAGTGATTCTTTTGTAGAACATCAATGCACAGTCTTCAAAGAAATCATGGGATAACATTTAAACATATCTTTAATTAAAATGTTATGAGCACTTAAGTTAGGATATGATTACCTTTAACCATGAGAAGTGAAGAAATAAATTTTAGTTAAATCTCTTTCTGCAATTTACGTAACTTTTTGAAGTTTAATTAACCATCCTAGACAGTGGAGCTCTTTCACACTTTTAAATTCAAATGGGAAGAAACCAATTCATATTCTAGTTTGAATTCATAAAAGATGAGACTTTTTTTTTGCAAATTTTGAAACCTGTTTCCAAAAAAACTGCAACTCAAACAAATATAATATTCTATTTGAGGTGTTTTCCATATGTTTCTTCACTTTTTAGAAGTTGGTTCTTCATCTTCTAACAATAGGTGAGTTCCCAATTCAAACACCATCAGCATTTCACAAATGGATCAAATGATGAAAATAAGTTTGAAAACAATGAAGAATTTCATACAAGCTACAGAACAAGGCAGAGGTTGGATGTTACCTGCAAATCATGATTTCATATTATAGGATATATCCTGGCATTCAGTATATGAAATTCTTGAAATTGTCTGTTTCACAGTGAGGTTGGGACGTCAGATGGTGCTCAGATTCCTCCTTGATTTAAATTACATCCCAGGATTGAGTTAGGGCATTTTGGGGTGGCTTATTAACTATTCCAGAACATGAAAAAGAATTCCAGTTCTATGAATTATTGCTACAGTTCACTACAGAGTTACATGGTGTCCTGGAAAAGATAATGTCCCTTCCAAAATCCTACTCCTTCAGTCACTTAAGCAATGAAAAAAATAATATTTATCTTAATCACTTTAATCCTGAAAGATATAACCTATGTACTTTTTCTCCATCCAGATAGAAATAGAGTATATGGAAACATGACATTCAAACACTACCCTTGAATGTACTTGGCAATTGATGTCATGCTTGTTTCTTCTTTATAAATTAGCCTGTCAATCTTCTCCGCATGCATAATTGTCTGTGATAACTCTCATATCAAGAAAGAAAACCCCATTTAGACAAGCCATTTCTAAATTGATAAATGAATGAAGTATGGCACATCATGGAAGAAATGGAATGACAATTAACAAAATCTCTTATCTCTTTTCTTCTCATCTTTAAAAGGGAACTATAAAAATATTCACAAGTGACCAGTAAACCATAAAAGAAATATACCCCTCCTCTACAAAAACCAGCTCTTCAAAATCTTTAGATATGAGATCATGGGCTGGAGGTTTGCTAGTACCAAATACCAGTTCAGGAGGTGAAAAGCTACCACTTCCCCAAAATATAAAAGGGGTAGTTCAGTGATTATAGCAATAGCTTTTCACACTCAGTCTTTCAGTATTGTGAATCTAAGTAAGGGGTCATTTCTACTAGAAACTCAATAACCTCAAGGTAGGAAAAAATAAATTACATCCAATAAAATACATTTGATTACACATTTTCATTTAAAGATGATTCTTTTTATTATTCTTGTAAATACTATTTGTAAAAGCATACTTCTTTTGCTATTACTAATAAACTTCTTCAAGTACTGCAACCAAGATGAAATGGGATTCTATTTTCTGGGTTTAAATGATTTTAGTTACTTTTAGATGTTAATATTTTTAATTTAATTAAAATATGCTACCAAATTTGCTGGCACACAGTAGCTCTCTTCCAGGTCATAAAGATTGTTAGTATATTTTATAAACCATTGGACATTTGTTGAGTCCCACTTGATAATTAACTTTCTTCACTGCTTGACATGGGAAAGAAATTTTCTAGTAGTTTTCAATGACAGGAAGGAGCCCAGCATTAATCCAAATAAATAAAAAAGATTAAGTCTATCTGTTGGGGAGAAGACTTAATCGTCTCCCCAATGAGAGAAAATAATTATTTCAATACATCTTATGAAGTGTATTTCGGTAGTTAATATGCCACCTGTGGCGAGTAATGAGCATTTTCTAGGTAATACAACAACCATGGTATTGGCAAGAAGCTGCAAAATAATATTGCATTAGTAGTAGTGACCACTACTCACTATAGCGGTTATGGCCTGGGTTAATGTTCCAAATATTAATGCAAGGAACATACTTGACTTTATAGGACTAGAATATTTTTCTTACACTAGGAATCAGTTGGCGACACGAGTTGTCTAGAGATGGCTCATTTGATTCTACTTCACTCTACAACAGTTTCTATATTTGTCTCCTTTCTCCTCTATTAATTATCTACAATCCATGGCAGTACATTTCACCACCTAAAATGACAACACTGTGACTATGAAATATCTCGACAACATATGCACACACACATACAATAACACTGCATACTAGTGTACTTTGGCACACATATGTATGAATGATATGCTTATTTGTCATGGCTAAGTTCTCTGAAAGCAGTTAAATCAGCCTTGCAAAGGATAGAAAACAATTAAAAGCCAATGAAATGCCATATCAACTATTTAGCTTTAGCACGAGATTTAAAGACTTGTACATATGGTTATTAATTCAAAAACTATCGTGAGTTTCGCTAAGCTATTCAAAGCAAGAATCTCATATAGACAACATAATATATTGAATTGAATGGGCTCACAACTGTATTTTTGCTTTATGGGCAATTGAGCAGTCTTCATGTTACTGAAACACTTAAGTGAATTTTGAAAGGGTTTTAATATATCTATATTTGACTCAGGCTGATTTGACTTTCTAGAGAAAAAACAATGACAAAAGTCCTTCACACATGCCAATGTACATTAAAGACGAATCTAAGTATATGTATATATTGCTTATACACATACATGTATGCCTCAAGTGGATTGGGAAGACCTTTGGTTTGGACAGAATTAAATATATACTTCCCAAGTGCATAGGTTTCCCTTGACCAACCTGTTCAAAGCAAATATGAAAAGTGCCACAGAAATTTTGACATTGCTTATGTCTTTATTTTTCTTATTTGGAGGCCCCTTTTCCTATCTTCTCCACCTCTCTCCAGCATTTTCTTTCTAAATGCAGTTATTCTTTTGGCCTTCTAACAATCCATTGATTCACCCATCCCATGGAACAATCCTAATATCTTATCCAAAAACTTATCTTTAGTAGACAACAAGGTTGCAAATAGCTTTCCCCCTTCTTTGATTCCTTCTTTCCTCACAGGAAGTGTATACCTTGTGTGTGATGGATAATTCACTCTTGATCTGGCTTGCCTTATCACCCCTGGCCAGCCCAAGCATCTGAGGTCTGAGCTCTACTTGCCCTGCATCATTGTGCAATACTGGAAAAGAAAAATAATCCATTAGTCTATACCCTTCAGACTGTGGTGACGTGATCAGGGTTCTCTTGAATTTCTATGCATTCAATTTCCTCTCTCTCCTTTCGTTTGGCACGTTTCTTTTTCTTGTGGTGCTTTTTGGAAGGGGGAAAAAAGTTAGAAACACAGGTAAAATAACAAAACAGTGCAGAAGTGTGCAACCCCGGTGAGCAGCAAGCATTTGAACAGTGTGAAGGTCAGGTTCGAAGGCACAAATAGGAGGGGGACCAATCCAATAAGAAAAGAAGTAACATTTTGCAAAATGGCTGTCCCATGCTCTTGCAGGGAACTTTTTATACATTGTGTTCGGGTGTGCTCAGTTGCTAATACAAATGTGTAAAGCAGTGGTGCACAGTGGTCAATGGCAAAATTTAAAGTGTAGATAAGGCACAAAATAGAAATGCAATCCATGTCGACGTTCCATAATGTCATTAAACCCAGAACACCCAGCTCGATTGAGGTGACACTAAGAATTAGCCAGAAGTTTCCCAGAGGATGGATCACAAGGAAAAAAGTCAGGATTAACACCAGGAGAACACCAAAGCCTGCAATCAGAACAGGTACCGTGACAGACAAGCCATAATGGTCCATGAACACGAAAGAAGGGTTGAACACAATGAATCGAATGCTCTTTGAGAGAGACAGGGGTCTCAATTTTTCCAACACTTCAACGACTTCCTTTTGTTTATCTTTGTTAGTCCTAGCCACTAGGTACAAACGAGATGCAATGATGTTGTTTTCATCCCCTGCCTTTGAGAAGATGATATCATTTCGGAAATGCTGAAATTCTGGCTTTTTCAAAAATGAACTCTGTAAAACGCTGATAAAGTCACTCTTGTTACTGGCACTGATATTGCTAACTTTCAGGAACTGGTAGTACTGCTCCACCCAGGATACTGCTGTGAATCCACTACAGAGTCTCCGCGAGGTCTTCCTGGACGCTGCTGTTCCAATACTCAAGGGGCTCGTAGACATAGAATCCTATCACAGGACTATAGTTGCTAAAATATTTCTGTTGAACGGATGCATAGGAAACACTTGGGGAATCACTGGCTAGTAGATTGATGATGTTGGCTCTGTCACTGATCTGCAAGCACCCCATGAAGGAGAAGGAAGCGTAAATGAGATAGAGAATGACCACAAATGGCTTCACATAGATATTGGTAATCCATTCATTGTAATGCTCACGAAGGAAGTGCTGTATAAAGTGGTGCTGGTAAGGATTCGTTTCGTGATGGGATGTCTGCTGATGCCCGTCACTCATCACTGTCTGGAACCACACAGGTTTGCGGTCCAGATATTCAGCAGAAGGGATCTTGCAGCAAAAGATACTGTGGTAGCGGTTCTGTTCTAGTTGACCAGCAAAAACTAGACAGGAGCCAAAGAAGGAGAAAATGTAGAAGTAGTTCAATAGGATGGAGACACACATGTTCTGACAGAAGACCTTCACAGCTTCTATGTTTGTAAATGGGCTGGCTCCCATGCCGAAGGTAATGAAGTACAGGGAGCTGGTCATGGTATAGGTGACCAACACATCAGAATATGCATCCGCCACCCCTGTCTTTGAAGGGCAAATTCTCTCTAGTTCTCCGCCAGCCAGATAGTAGCTCAAATACTCCTTTTGTTCCATGACCTATTTTTAAAAAAGAAGAGAAAGAGTAATCATTTTTATTTCTTATTATATTCAAGTGAGTTCCTTTAATATTATCTGTGCTAAATAGCAGTCCATGTTTTGACTATCAAAAATGATTGGCATTCTGGGCAAGGTAAATTTTATTACTTTGATCATTTATAAATTTTATTGACATTATGTGAGTTCCTCCTTCCAATATATTCTGTTCTCATGTGGTTCATAAGTTGACAAGGAGTAGGGGTTATTATTCATGCATCTCTGAAAGTCCCTCAATATCATTTCAGTTCTTGATCTGTTGACTGATAATCAAGTTTCCCTTCAAGCTGCCCTGCATGCAGATTATGAAATTCTAAAACTTTAAATACTTTAAATTGTCTTCAAATGAATCTTATGACGTTTGGTAGTTTGCTTACTGTACAAATGGCTTAGAAGCCAATTCTATAGATACAATAAATAAACATTAAATATGAGTCAAAAATGGGACAATCCTTCATAATGAAAGATCAAAGTATTTTCTCTCTAAGCATGCTAAGCTTCTACAGAGGAATCAGTTCCACAGAAAGGACAGTAATTTATCATGGATCAGGAGGTCTTGTCAAAGGTGGAATCTACTACAAACATGTGAGAGTCAGAGGTTAGGTAAAACAGAGAAGGGAACAGTGTGCTAATAATTGTCGAAAGTGCTAATACCAACCTAGAACTGAGCATTAAATACAGGCAAAAGATACACATGATAACCTCTAAGTGTATGTGTTACAAACCACAATATGTAAGAGAAGAAGAAGAGAGAAAGAGAGAAAGATAAAGAGAGAAAAGAGATAAAGAACCTGCCATAGAGGCAGCTAGGGGAGAGGGAGGGAATCGAGAACATTGGTGGTTGGAAATGGGATGGGTGCTGGAACACTGTATGACCAAAACCCAAACATGAACATCTTTGTAATTGTGTATCTCACGGTGGTATAACAAAATATTAAAAAAAAAAATAAGAGTAAAATAAATAAAGCACAAAAGACTGTAGTTTAATACTAACTGCTTTTTAAAGTATATGGAGAATGTTTTTTAAACCAACTTTGGTCTGTCCTTTTATAAGGGTAAAACAAGCAAAGGGTTTATTCAACAAACATTGCTTAAACAAATATTACTTAAAACCGAGTACCAAATTGCATCAAACATTGCATATTCACCCCCAAACAGAGATACTCTCAAGATACTATAGATTATATATCAATTATATAATTGATAATTTAAAACCCCAAACAGAAATATTCTCAATTTTGCCGGCAAAATTGAGAATATAGAAATATTCTCAAGAGGGGCGGGTAGCCCAGCGGGTAGGGCATTTGCCTTGCACGCGGCCGGCCTGTGCTGGCCCGGTTCGATCCCGGCATTCCATATGGTCCCCCGAGCACTGCCAGGAGTAATTCCTGAGTGCAGAGCCAGGAGAAACCCCTGAGCATTGCCGGTGTGACCCAAAAAGCAAAAAAAAAAAATTTCTCAAGATACTATAGGTTATATAGCAATTATATATAATTAATATATAACCAATTATATAATAGCCAATTGTATATCATGTTTGGTAACAGTTTATATTAAAAAAAGAAAAATATTTGACATAGGACTCCACTGCTCATCAGGAGTTCCACCCAGCCGAAGAGCTGATCACAGCCCTGCTTGTCAGAGTCCCACCCTACAGCAGTCTATTTCTTTTCTTTTTTTAGCACCCAAAAATGAGACTTTTTTATTATTAAACATTTTATTATACCACCGTGAGATTACAACGTTGCTCATGTTTAGGGGTTTCGGTCACATAGTGTTCCAGCACCCCGCCCTCCATCAGTGCCCATTTCCCACCACCAATGTCCCCAATTCCCTCCCCCATCTCATAGCCTGCCTAAATGGCAGGTTCTTTATCTCTTTTCTCTCTCCCTCTCTCTCTTTTCCTTCTCTTATACATTGTGGGTTGCACTACATACACTTAGAAACCATCATGTGCATTTTTTGGCCTGTATTTAATGTTCAGTTCTAGGTTGGTATTAGTCCTTTTGACCTTTATGGGCATGTTCCCTGTCTGTGTTACCTAACCTCTGACTCCCACACGTTTGCAGTAATTTCCACTTTTGGTAAGACCACCTGATATATTTATGTCATGCAAATAAATGCAGTCATTCTGTATCTCTCTCTTTCCTTCTGAATAATTTGACTCAACATGATCCTTTCCATGTCCATCCATTTATAGGCAAATTTCATAACTTCATTTTTCCTAAAAGCTGCATAGTATTCCATTGTGTAGTTGTACCACAGTTTCTTTATCCAGTCATCAGTTCTTGGGCATACTGGTTGTTTCCAGGTTCTGGCTATTGTGAATAATGAACAGCAGTCTATTTCAAGCCAAGGTATGCCTGATCCAGAGACTCAGATACACCGGGCAGAGCTGCTACCAGCTCTCCCTGTGTCCAGCAGATCATGAGGCACCCAGGGAGGGAATGCGGGTTCTAACCCTAAGCCACCATCCCAACAGAACCTTTCAAGAAGTCAGAGGAACCCCCCATACCATGGGGCCCACCACTTTCAACATCTGGATTCCACAGCTTGTCATAGCTCCACCCTGCAGAAGACTTGATCTTTCCCCGTCATCAATAAATGGATGAGATTAGAGGTTACTACAAGAGTATCTCACCTGCACAGTGGAGTCTGGCAAGGCTACCTGTGTTGTATTTGATATGTCCAAACCCAGTAAAAATTATAGACCCTCATTCTCATGTTCTATGGGAATGGTTTGAGGCTTTTCATGTTCCTGGAGTGAGCAGATGCCCTTGGGCTACACTAGCACGTGACAGGAGGTATGGAGATGTTAATGGTGCCCGCTTGAGCAAATCGATGAACAATGGGAAGAAAAGTGATACAAGTGATCTTTTTGTAAGTGAAACCATAGAACACTTTTGCCCTCATAAAAAAGGAGCAAAATTACACACAGACATTTTTCATAAATGAATGAAAGTTATACTTGGATTTTTCTTCAATTAGTCCACCAGATAAAAAACGTAGCTTATGGTGTGGCCATACTAGTATCAGATAATATAGACTTCAGACTGAAAAAGGTTAGAAGGGAGAATGAAGGCCATTTCTTATTAATTAAGGGGTATGTATACCAGGAAAAATTCACACTACTAAACATATATGCACCCAATGAGGGCCAGCAAAATACATAAAACAACTGCTAAGAGATCTCAAAGAAGACATTAACAGTAGCACAATAATAGTTGGAGACTTCAACACTGCTCTATCAACTATGGATAGATCAACAAGACTGAAACTCACCAAGGAAATATTGGCCCTGAAGGAAGAAATGGAAGAAAGAGAGCTAGTGGATATATACAGGGCTTTTCATGCTAATAAAGCTGAATACACATTTTTCTCTAGTGCACATGGAACTGTCTCCAAGATAGACCACATGTTGAGCCACAAAGCATACCTCAATAAAATAAAAAAGATAGGAATTGTGTCAACTATCTTTTCAGACCATGATGCACTGAAAATGGAAGTTAACTGTACACAGAAACAAGGAGTCAAACCAAACACCTGGAAACTGAACAGCTCACTGCTGAACGACCAATGGGTCATAGAAGAAATCAAACAGGAAATCCAAAGATTTCTGGAAACAAATGGAAATGAAGACACCAACTATAAGAACTTGTGGGACATGGCAAAAGTGGTGTTAAGAGGGAAGTTTATAGCTCTGCAAGCATTCCTCAGGAAACAAGAAAGGGCCCACATAATAACCTGACTACAGAGATGAAGACATTAGAAAAAGACCAACAAAAGGAGCCCAACCCAGGCAGAAAAAAAGGAAATAATAAAACTTAGAGAGGAAATCAATGAGTTGGAAGCCAAAAAAAAAAAAAAAAAAAAACAATCCAAAAGATTAATGAAACCAAGAGCTGGTTCTTTGAAAAAATAAACAAGATTAACAAACCATTGGCAAGACTTGTAAGGACAGGGAAAGAGAGAACCCAAATAAACAGAATCAAAAATAAAAAAATGGTGACATCACAACAGAAACCACAGAAATCCAAAAGATCATCAGAGATTACTTTGAGAGCCTGTATGCCGTGAAACATGAGAATCTAGAAGAAATGGATAAATTCCTGAAGTCCTATAACCTCCCACGGCTGAAACAAGAAGACCTCCAATACCTGAATAAACCTATCACCACCAAGGAAATAGAAACAGTAATTAGAAGTCTGACCAAACACAAAAGCCCAGGTCCAGACGGATTCACTAGTTATCTCTACCAAACCTTTAAGGGAGGACCTACTGCCAGTCCTTTTCAAGCTCTTCCAGGAAACAGAAGAAAGAGAAACACTCCCAAACAGCTTCTATGAGGCACATGTCACCCTGATACCCAAAGCAGGGAGAGAAAACACAAAGAAAGAAAACTACAGACCAATATCCCTGATGAACACGGATGCTAAGATCTTCAACAAAATACTAGCAAACAGAATCCAAAGACTCATCAAGAAGATTATACATCATGACCAAGTAGGATTCATCCCAGGAATGCAAGGAGGTTCAACATTCGCAAGTCAATCAACATAATACATCAATCAATAAGAGAAAAAAAACCCATATGTCTATCAATAGACATAGAGAAAGCATTTGACAAGATCCAGCACCCGTTCATGTTTAAAACCCTCCAGAAAAAGGGAATTGAAGGGACTTTCCTCAAGATAGTTACAGCCATCTACCAAAAGCCCACAGCAAGCATCATTCTAAATGGGGAAAAATTGAAAGCCTTCCCCCTGAGATCAGGGACAAGACAAGGTTGCCCCCTCTCACCTCTTTTATTCAATATAGTACTGGAATTACTTGCCATAACAATCAGAGAAGAAAGGCACATCAAGGGCATCCAGATAGACAAGGAAGAAGTCAAGCTATCATTATTCACAGATGACATGATATTATACCTAGAGAACCCTAAACTCTCTACCAAAAAGCTCCTAGAAACAATAGACACATATAGCAGAGTGGCAGGATACAAAATCAACACCCAAAAGTCAGTGGCTTTCCTATATACAAATAATGAAAGAGAAGAAAGGGATATTAAGGAATCGATTCCATTCACAATTGTGCCACAGAAAATCAAATACCTAGGAATCAACTTACCCAAGTGTGTAAAAGACCTGTACAAAGAAAACTACAAGACATTGCTCCAAGAGATAAAAGAGGACACAAGGAAATGGAAAAATATTCCCTGCTCATGGATGGGGAGAATCAACATTGTCAAAATGGTAATACTCCCTAGAGCTCTGTACAGATTCAATGCAGTCCCTATAAGGATACCCATGACATTCTTCAAAGAAATTGACCAAATACTTCTGGAAATTTGTATGGAACAATAAACCCCAAGTATAGCTAAAGCAGTCCTTGGAAAAAGAAGATGGGAGGCATCACCTTTCCCAACTTCAAACTGTACTACAAGGCAGTAGTAATTAAAACAGCATGGTACTGGAATAAAAACAGACCTGTGGACCTATGGAATAGAATTGAGTATCCTGACACCCAACCTCAAACACATGATCATTTAATCTTTGATAAAGGTGCAATGAGTCTAAAATGGAGTAAGGAAAGCCTC
>JAJIBD010025821.1:0-50472 GCA_021461705.1 Cryptotis parvus | reverse complement strand
ATCTACAATTAACAAACATTAATTGCAGTCATTTAAAAGGGAACTACAACTGATAACATATAATATAGGCTTAATTGTTTAAAAAACTTTGTATTTGGGATAAATAAAAACATAGACCTCTTCCCATGACCTGAAGGAATGGTCTGAGGATCTTCCTGTCCCTGGAGCAAGCAGATGCCCTTGGGCTAAATCTAGCTTTTGACAAGACTTATGAAGATGTTACTGGTTCCTGCTTGAGCAAATTGAAGAAAAATGGGAAGACAAGTGATACAAGTGACATAAGTAATACATAAAAAGAATATTTCAACAACTTTATGATGTATTCATAAATACCCAGTTATTAGGCTTAGTTGATTAATTCCTACTTACAAGAAATGTTAAAAGAATTGATATTTTCTGTGAACAATTTAAGTTATTTAAAATAATTTTATTACTGTTAGAGGCTCAGGAAGCAAAACAAGCCTCTAGACATAAGGGACTCCATCTTAGACAAAGAGCTGTCTTAGGCCTCCACTGTGACCCTGAGGACATTACCCTAAGGAGCAAGAACTAAGAACTACAACATTTAAGGAGCTTAATCAGCCATAAACATTGAATGTGGGTGGGGGAGCCATGGGACCAGATATTGCTCTCTGCTAATTGATATGGCATATTTTGTGAAACCACCAGAATGTTTTCACAAAACAAAAATGTGTATAACCCTTGAGCTAAGGGAAACAAGTTATTTTGAACATGCTATAAAAATCCCTGCTTAGTATGCTCAGGGTCCTTCATTGAAGTTTTCTGCTTCAGACGGACTCTTGGACCTTTACTAGGTGGTAATAAACCTCGCTGTACAACTTGATTTTGGACTCTAACAATTACTAAGATACAAAGATTTCACTAATGCAAACCATATAGCTTTGACTTGTCATTTGTCACTTGTCTTCCCTTGGTTCATCAATTTGCTCAAGCAGACACCAGTAACATCTCCATATTTCCTGTCACATGTTAGTATATCCCAAGGTGAAAACAGCACACTCCAGGAGCATAAAGAGCCTCAAACCATTCCTTCAAGTCTTGGGAATGAGGTCTTTAATTTTTACTGGTTTTAGGCATATCAAATATGACACGGGTAGCTTGCCAAGCTCTGTCGTGCCAGGTGGGAAATTCTTGTAGTAGCCTCTCATCTCAGGTATGTATTGATGAACTGCTCAGCCGCAAAGCAGCCATGCGATATGGAGAAAAAAATCAGCTCTTCTGCTGGGTGGAGCTGTGATGAGCTGTAGAGTCCAGAGGTTAAAAATGGTGGTCCTCTGGGTGTGGGGGGTTACTCTGGCTTCTTGCGAGGCTCTGCTTGGATGGCAAGTTAGGGCTAGAAAGTGCCTTCCCTCCTGGGCATCTCATGATCAGCTGGGCACAGGGAGAGCACCGGTAACAGCTCTACTCCGTGTCTCTGAGATTCTGGATCAGGAATAGCGGGTTTGAAATAGACGGCTGTAGGGTGGGACTCTGACAAGCAGGGCTGTGATCAGCTTTTCTGCTGGGTGGAGCTCTGTCAAGTTGTGGAGTTCAGAAGTTGAGTGGCCCACCAAACTCTGCAAACAGCCCAGACACCTACTAACTGTACTATCTAGTCACCAATGAACTCACGTTTGCAACCCACAATAGTCATAATGGTAAAGCAACGCAAAATTCCATCAAGCTCAGTGAGTGAAGTCACTAGTCCAGATGAACCAAGCAATACAATGAGTTGTATAACCTCTCTGATAAGGAATTTTGGAAAGAACTGTTAAGGATGCATAAGGAACTCAAAGAAGCAATCTAATGCAAAATCAATAAAATACAAGAGGACAAGAGAGAAGAAATGAGGAAATGCAAATGGAATGACAGATATTAAAAAATGAGGTAAATGAAATGAAAAACACAGTGGAAGGCCTCTATATCAGAATAATAGCTACTGAAGAAAGAATTAGTGATCTCAAAGATGGGTTCAAAAGGTTCTCTACACAACACCAGAAGATGGAAAAAAGATTCACAATTACCGAACAAACAACAGGAGATAATCGGGATGAACACTTGAACACTTGAATCCCAGTTATTCATCGATTTGCTCGAGCGGGCTCCAGTAACATTTCCATTGGACCCTATCACGTGCCAATGTAGCCCAATGACATCTGGTTGATTCAGGAATATGAAGAGCCTCAAACCGTTCCTTCAGGGTCTTAACAAGGAAGTCTGACCATCTTGTAGGTGGGCGGCCCGTGATCTTTTGATATCCCGTGGGATCCAGTCGGTAATGGCTCTAGTCCAGCGGTTGTCTCCAAATCGCATTACATGTCCAGCCCATCTGATTTTCGATGCCTTGGCAAACGAGACAGCGTCCCTGATTCTGGAATAGCGACGGAGGTCAGAACTCCGGATTCCTTCTATCACTTGAGTGAGACGTGATATTCCAAGCATAGCTCTTTCAATGCCTCTCTGGGAGACCCGAATAGCATTCTCATCCTGCTTTCGTAGGGCCCAGGTCTCTGAGGCGTATGTTACTGCAGGGAGAACAGTGGAGTCGAAGAGATGTGCCCGGAGCAGGAGGTTCTTTGTCCTTTTAGCTATTTCTTCGATGCCTTTGAAGGCATTCCATGCCGCTCTCTTCCTCCTGTGCAGCTCAGGTTTTAGGTCGTTCATCATGTTGACCTCTCGACCTAGGTACACATAACTGCTGCATTCAGAGATGTTTGTTCCATTGAGAGTGAATGGGGCCTCTGGAACTAGTTCATTTCTCATGAACATAGTTTTCTTCAGATTCAGCTGTAGACCTACCTTTCCACATTCTCGGTCAAAGTCAGTCAGCATTTGTGCCGCTTGGCTAATGTTTGGTGTTATTAGAACGATTTCATCAGCGAAGCGGGAGGTGGTGTAGTTGCCGACCATCTATCTTCACTCCCATTCCTTCCCATTCTAATTATCTCATGATGTTCTCGAGGGTGGCACTGAAGAGTTTTGGTGAGATGGTATCACCCTGTCGAACCCCTCTTTTTACATTAATGATCACTTCGTTGTAGAATGGTGAGATCCTGGTGGTGAATCCGTAATACAGCTCACGAAGGATCTTGATGTTTGGGTTTGAACACCCTGTTTGACTAGGGCTTCGATGACTGCTTCAGTCTCCACAGAATCAAAGGCTTTCTGTAAATCAATTACGTGGAGATGTAGCCAGAAGATGACTGCTTCAGTCTCCACAGAATCAAAGGCTTTCTGTAAATCAATGAACGTGGAGATGAAGCCAGAAGAAATGACATATGGCTCATTGGGGTCCAAGAAAGGCAAGAATAAAACCCTGATGAAGAAGAAACTGTCAAAGCCATAATTGCTGGGAAGTTCCCAGAACTAAGGAAATCTTGCCTCAAGATCCAGAGGCCTGTAGGATACCAGCTAAAAAGAAACCCCAATAAGAATACTCCAAGACACATCTTAATAAGAATGAAAAAAAACTATAGATAGAGATAGAATACTGAAAGGAGCAAGATCAAAGAAGGAAATCACATACAAAGGAACATCCCTAAGATTTACAGCAGACTTCTTTGATGAAACACTCTGAGCCCAAAAACAATGGTGGGATATTGTGAAAAGGCTCAATGAACTGCAGGCCTCAACAAGAGATTTTTACCTCGCCAGACTCACATTCAAATATGAAGGAAAGATACACAACCTCATGGATAAGCAACAACTCAGGAATTTCATGGACTCAAAACCAACCTTAAAAGAAGGACTGAAGGGTCTACTGTAATACGACCAAACCAAAAAAGCACAATGAGCACAAACAGAAAGATGGCACAAAATCCAAATAACAATAATCCCTCTCAATTTCAATGGTCTAAATTCAAAAAATTAAGAGACACAGAGTGACAAAATGAATTAAAAAGTGAATCCAACATTCTGCAGTCTATAAGAAACACGTCTGAATAATCAGAACAAACATAGATTCAAAGTCAAAGGTTGGAAGACCATTCTCTATACAAACAACTCCTCCAAAAAAGGCTGGTGTGGCAATATTAGTATCAGATAATATAGACTTCAGGCTGAAAGAGGTTAGAAGGGACAACGAAGGTCATTTCTTATTAATTAAGGGGTATGTACACCAGGAAGAAATTACGCTACTAAATATATATGCACCCAGGGGGGGCCAGCAGAATACATAAAACAACTGCTGAGATACCTAAAAGAAGACATTAACAGTAGCACAATAATAGTTGGAGACTTCAACACTACTCTATCAACTATGGATAGATCAACAAGACTGAAAATCACCAAGGAAATATAGGCCCTGAAGGAAAAAATGGAAGAAAGAGAGCTAATGTATACAGGGCTTTTCATGCCAAAAAAAGCTGACTACACATTTTTCTCTAGTTCACATGGAACATTCTCCAAGATAGACCACATGCTGAGCCACAAAGCATACCTCAATAAAATTAAAAAAGATAGAAATTGTGTCAACTATCTTTTCAGACCATGATGCACTGAAAATCGAAGTTAACCGTACACAGAAACAGGGAGTCAAACCAAACACCTGTAAACTGAACAGCTCACTTCTGAACAACGAATGGGCCATAGAAGAAATCAAACAGGAAATCCAAAGATTTCTGGAAACAAATGAAAATGAAGACACCAACTATAAGAACTTGTGGGACATGGCAAAAGCCGTGTTAAGAGGGAAGTTTATAGCTCTGCAAGCATTCATCAGGAAACAAGAAAGGGCCCACGTAAATAACCTGACTACACAGCTGAAGACATTAGAAAAAGACCAACAAAAGGAGCCCAATTAGGGAAAAAGGAAATAATAAAACTTAGAGAGGGAATCAATGAGTTGGAAACCAAAAAAAAAAAAAAACAATCCAAAAGATTAATGAAACCAAGAGCTGGTTCTTTGAAAAAACTAAACGAGATTTACAAACCATTGGCAAGATTTGTAAGGACGGGGAAAGAGAGAACCCAAATAAACAGAATCAAATAAAAATGTTGACATCACAACAGAAACCACAGAAATCCAAATGATCATCAGAGATTACTTTGAGAGACTGTATGCCGTGGAAACGTGAGAATCTAGAAAAAATGGATACATTTCTGAAGTCCTATAACCTCACACGGCTGAAACAAGAAGAGCTGCAATACCTGACTAAATCTATCACCATCGAGGAAATTGAAACAGTAATTAAAAGTATGCCCAAACACAAAAGCCCAGGTCCAGGCCGATCCACTAGTGAACTCTACCAAAGATTATATATCTTGACCAAGTAGGATTCATCCCAGGAATGCAAGGATGGTTCAACATTCGCAAGTCAATCAACATAATACATCATATCAATAAGAGAAGAAATGAAAACTATATGATCCTATCAATAGGTGGAGAGAAAGCATTTGACAAGATCCAGCACCCGTTCATGATTAAAACCCTCCAGAAAATTGGAATTGAAGGGATTTTCCTCAAGGTAGTTACAGCCATCTACCAAAAGCCCACAGCGAGCATCATTCTCAATGGGGAAAAATTGAAAGCCTTCCCCTGAGATCAGGGACAAGACAAGGTTTCCCACTCTCACCTCTTTTTATTCAATACAGTACTGAAAGTACTCAGAGAAGTACTCATATCAATCAGAGAAGAGAAGGACATCAAGGGCATCCAGATAAGCAAGGAAGAAGTCAAGCTATCGTTATTTGCAGATAACATGACATTATACCCAGAGAACTTAAAAGTCTACCAAAAAACGCCTAGAAACAACAGACACATATAGTAGAGTAGCAGGATACAAAATCAACACCCAAAGTCAGTGGCTTTCCAATATACAAATAACGAAGAGAAGAAAGGGATATTAAGGAAACAATTCCATTCACAGTTGAGCCACAGAAAATCAAATACACAGGAATCAACTTAACCAAGTTTGTAAAGGACCTGTACAAAGAAAACTACAAGACACTGCTCCAAGAGATAAAAGAGGACACAAGGAAATGGAAACACATTCCCTGCTGATGGATGGGGAGAATCAACATTGTCAAAATGGTAATACTCCCTAGAGCTCTGTACAGATTCAGTGCAGTCCCTATAAGGATACCCATGACATTCTTCAAAGAAATTGACCAAACACTCCTGAAATGTGTATGGAGCAATAAACTTCCAAGGATAGCTAAAGCAATCCTCGGGAAAAAAGAAGATGGGAGGCATCAACTTTCCCAACTTCAAACTGTACTACAAGGCAATAATAATTAAAACAGCTTGGTATTGGAATAAAAACAGACCTGTGGATCTATGGAATAGAATTGAGTATCCTGACACCTAACCTCAAACACCTAATCATTTAATCTTTGATTAAGGTGCAAAAGAGTCCAAAATGGAGTAAGGAAAGCCTCTTCAACAAGTGGTGTTGGGAAAACTCGGCAGCAACATGTAAAAAATTAATTTGGACCTCTGTCTAACAGCATGCACAAAAAATAAGATCAAAATAGATTAAAGATCTCAATATCAGACTTGAATCCATAACGGTCATTGAAGCAAATAAAAAGAAAAAGGGGCTCCACGACATAGAACCTAAAGGAATCTTCAAAGGTGAAACATCACTAATAATGCAACTAGAAGAAAAGATAAACATATGGCACTACATGAAACTAAAAAGCTTCTGCACCTCAAAAGAAACAGTGACTAAGATACAAAGACAGTCCACAGAATGGGAAAGAATATTCACCCAATACCCATCTGATAAGGGGTTAATATCAAGGATATATCAGGCACTGGTAGAACTTTACAAGAAGAAAACAAACAATACCATCAAAAAATGGGAGAAGAAAAAACAGAAACTTTAACAAGGAAGAAATTCGAATGGCCAAAAAATATGAAAAAATGCTCATCATCACTAATCATCAGAGAGATGCAAATCAAAACAAGAATGAGATATCCCTTTACACCACAGAGACTGGCACATATTCAAAAAAGCAAGAACAACAAGTGCTGCGTGGATGTGGGGAAAAGGGACACTCATCCATTGTTGGTGGGAATGCCGGCTGGTAAAGCCTTTATGGAAAACAATATGGACGTTCCTCCAAAAGACTAGAAATTGAACTCCCATTTGACCCAGCCATACCACTCCTGGGAATATACTCTGAGAAGCCAAAAATATGCAGCAGAAACACCACCCCTACTTTTATGTTCATAGCAACATTATTCACGATAGCCAGAATCTGGAAACGACCAGGGTGCCCAAGAATTGATGTCTGGATAAAGAAATTTTGATACATCTACACAATGGAATACTATGCAGCTGTTAGGAAAAAATGAAGTTATAAAATTTGCCTATAAATGGATGGACATGGAGAAGATTACGTTGAGTGAAATTAGCCAGAGGAGAGGGACAGATACAGAGTAATGCATAATATGTAAGACATAATATGTACATATATATTTATGTCACGCATTTATTTGCATGCCATAAATATATATGTACATATTATGATACCATTATCTAAGGTCAAGTGAAACATGTATCAGGAGGTCTTGTCAAGGGTGGAAATTAACACAAACGTGTGGGAGTCAGAGGCTAGGTAAGACAGAAAATGGAACAGTGTGCTAACAATTGTAGAGGGTACTAATACCAACCTAGAACTGAGCATTAAATACAGGCAAAAAGATACATATGACAACCCTTTAACGTATGTTCTGTAATATGCAATCACCCAGAACCTCCAGGCCTTGCTGGAGGGCATTGAGTTGGGGGAGGCGCCCCAGCTTCAGCTCCCCAGGGAACCTGGTGGATTTGATCACCCAGTTGTGCATACCTGGACTTGAAACTCCACTATTCTGTTGGGTGTGGCTCTGCTGAGCTGTGGAGTCTGGACCTTGGAAGTGGCTACAGGTGTGATGCATAAGGTTTTCGGGCCTCTGAGGTTCTGACTGGGTAGCTGGGGGAGCCCGCCCTGACCTCCTTCCAGGACCCCGCATCATCCCAGCACAGGCCTAGAGGGCAGGCAGCAGCTCAGCCCTGTGCCTCTTGCTGACAATCTTTAATATCACTCTTATAAATCACCAGAATCTCTAAAGATTCAGTGATCCATTTTGTTGTGGACATGAGATGGAAGCTTTGGACTTGTGTATTTAATTGAACTGAAGCCTGAACTGAAGACTGAAGAGGGAAAATTGAAATGTCAAAGAATTGGTTGTACAAAAAATACTCTGAGGTGAAAAAAAGCAAGGTTAAAAGATGTTCATATAAAATATATTTATATTACAATCAACTAAGACTCAGGAGTTGAAAATAAAACTTAACATGTGTCGGGGTGCCCTGGCTAGTGACTCCGGCACGAATGAGGGAGACCTGGATCTACTGGACTTCAACCCTGCAAGAGGAGAGGGAAGGACTTGGGGGAAGTTTCTGCTTTGCCGCTGCTGCAGACACCAATGCTGGGGGTTGGGGGGTGAGTTGTGGAAAGTACTTCTTATTTACTGAGCACAGTTTAAGACTTTTATAAAATTTTGGGGTGGAGGGGGTACAAATCATGTAGCATCCTGGGACATTGCAACAGATAAAAATCACTGATTTAGCATTTTCAAGGTAACAATCACTGATTTACATATTCCTGTGATGAGAAGATCAGTCATACCCTGCCTCACCTTAGATGTATATCATTTGCCTGCCAGTCTCCCATCATATTGAGTAAGCACAGATGCTTTTCACCTGGATGTAAACATTTGGACTGGGCCCACTTTTGGGTTGCCCTTAAGCCTTGTGGTGGGAAAATGTGGGCCCTAAGGATAGCTGCTCAGATCCCAACAAACATATTACTAAAACTAATCTATCAACATTTTCCATTTTCTGGTCAATTTATATAAAATGAATAAACATATCTTAATCTAAGCCATATCAGAATATCATTGTACTTAGATTTGGATGATTATTCTTTTCCATATTTGTTAGATATAATAATTAGAAAATATTGTTAAATTACAAAAAAGTTGGGCTTTTAATTTCTTTTTTTATTACATACCAATAACAAAAATCTAACCTTATAGACCCAGTGGCTCTCAGTTTTGAACTAAGTTAAATTCTATAGAGATTTTGTAACTTCTGGCATCACATGAACAAATGTTTTGAAAAGGCAGTATATAAAATGCCGAGAGAATAGACTCTAAGGGCAAAAGAGAAAAAGCATAAAAACTGTCAGCATCTAAAAAAATAGTTCAGTGCTTTTGACAGGCTAGTCAATGACTATACTCACCTTTTGCCTATCAGACTTAAAAATACCTATAGTCAGCAGTTTGACAGTTCTCAGTGACTATGTAATTCAATGAGGAAAGGGGAGATATGTGGTTTCTGGTTCATTGAATTGGACTTTAGAATTTCACACAATATAGGAACACTTCAACTTGACATCCAGAAAGTCTTAGGGGGTTAAAATAATAACTTTATAGTAATTAAGCAGTGATGACTCAGAAATCAGCATATTTTAATGGAGCTGTAACTCCATTTTTATCCACATATAATTTCCTGACTACTTTGTTTCTTATAATCAAAGACCACAGTAGGGAGAAAGGTCCTAATTTTTAATTGCAGCAAGTGTTTTAGAAAACCACACTAGATCATATTGAAATTTCTCTTTCTACTTTTTTTTCCTCAGATGAAAATCTCACATGATAAAGAAGGAAAATGGAGTAAAAAAGTCTTTAGATGTGTCACTTGTCTTCTCATTGTTCATCGATTTGCTTGAGTGGGCGCCAGTAATGTCGCCATTTGTTGGGAATGAAGTCCATTATTGTTACTGTTTTTGGCATATTGAATACACCACAGGTAGCTTGCCAGGCTCTGCCGTGGCACTGAATTCATCCCAGGGGCCTAGTCTTTTCCTATGTCAGACCATCAACCATCCAGGGCCCACGGAGAAGGACCTGGTGGGTGTAGACAAGTCTGTCTCCTGTCTGTTACCTCCTGATGCAGCCGGGCATTGCAGTCACACCTGCAACAGATGTATTGAGTAAAATGGTAGCCATAAGTATTACACCACCATCACCAGTCTCACATGAGTTGTGCTTAAGTAGAAATAAGTATTTACAATGCAAATAATGTGAAATTTTATAGTAATTAAGTTTAAAATTTTACTATCTTGAACATACTGATTTAAATCATATAAATATTAATGACAATAATTTTACTTTTTATGAGAAACTAGAACTATTAAAACTATATCTTTTTTAATTCATATTAAATTTCTATTGTACTGTATTCATCTTCATAATACTCATAGTTCATTCTTTCATTTATAAGACTTTTTGATCTTGTAAAATCATATCAAATTCAGTATACAGTGGTTATATTATCAGAGATGACTGCCAAACAAAACAGTAGTCACTTTCTCAGTACTTTTGGAGTGAATCCTAAGAACTTTCTTTCTAAGAATCTCTTCCCAGTTAACACTGAATAGAATACATAGTAACTTTATATATTCCAAGTTTAATTTTATACAGAAATTACAAGAACTTGTAAGTTATTGTGTTTTCTACAGTGAACTTTCAATGATGAAATTCATTTTTGCCCCTGTATTTCTGAAAAACATGATTGTATTAACATGAGGGGAAAGGCAAGGAACTGAAATTAAATAAACCTTCAAAAGAAAACAGCTTATCTTTATCAAGTCTATGACATTCCAATTGTGCCACACCTTTAATCCTCACATACCACAGAGGCAAGTACAGAGCCTGAAAGCAGCCAAGGACTTTAGTTGAACCACGGATAATTAAAATGCAAACAAGGACTGCCAAAAATCTTTTAAGAAGAATCTGGCCCCTTCTGCAAGATTAATGGTACCTTCTACTCTACAGATTTTGAAACACTACCTTTTTCTAACCTAAGTTCCATATCAAATGTTAAAATGCATCTTACTATGAGTTTACTTTTCTCTCTTTTTAAAACTTTAAGTCTGCTAATAAAAATAATGACTGCTTCTCTCTCTGCTAGAAAAGCTAAAAATGGTAAGGTCTTACTATCTTCTGTTTACAACTATTTGGCCATAATTTAACTGCCTGATTTGGTGTCAATAGAGCCCTTTTATGAACTGCTTTCATAAGAATCAGATTAGAAACAATAGAGTGAGGATCAAAATTTATTGAATTTCCGTGCAAATAGTCAAGTTGGATTCAATCTCCTCTACCACATATGTACCCAGGTATTAACAATATAGTTCCAATATATAAAAATCAAGAAATATAAGCAATGCATCACACAAAAATAAAAATCACAGGGTAGTATGGATAGGTCCAGAAAAACAAGCATTTGGTGAAATTCCAACATCTATTGATTATTTCTAACAAACCAGAAAAAGAGGGATAGAATCATCTGCCACAAACCCTATAATTAGCATCATACCCAATAGGGAGAAACTCAAAGTTCTATCATTAATATAAAGTATCAGAAAAGAACATTCCCATTGCTAGTATTTTCAGTACTTAGAAAGACAAGCTTATGCAAAGATTTCAAAAGAAAGAAAATTTACACAAATTATGAGACAAAAAATAAGATTTTCCCTGGGGGTGCTGCTGGCTGGATGGGAACCTGGGGTCGTGATAGAGCCCCAGGCCTCGGCAGAAGGTGGAACTACAACCCCCAGAAGTCCAAACAGAAGTGGAAGTAAATGGACATTTTGAGCTCTCACACCGGCCTGTCTATACAAAAAACTAGAAAATTCAACACCAAGGGAAGGTAATATCCTCAAGAAAAAAGAAACAGTACGCTAGAGGAATCTATCCCTGAACACCACAACACCATGGGGGAAACAACACAGATCCCCAGTTGGAAGAACAGATGAAGAAATCAACCCTGAAGACTCAAAAAAGAATGCAGATGTTCATTATCTCTCTGAGAATAAATTGGTAGGATGTTTAAGGAGCCTAACAAAAAAACAGAGCACATGTCCAACAAAAATACAGGAGAACATAAACGAAGCAGTTGAAAGGGCAGTCAGTAAATTAAGGGAGGAAATGAGAGCAGAAACAAGAATGATGCAAATAGAAATATCATTGCTTAAAAATTCAGAAGATGAAATGAAAAACACAATAGTGGCTCTCAACAGTAGGATGACAGCAGCGGAAGAGAGAATCAGGGAGACAGAATACGAGCTGCAGAAAGCACTCAGAGAACTACATAAGAAGGAAAAAGGCCGGAAAATGGATCAGCAACGGAACAGAGAACAATGGGATGAAGCCAGGCAGAAGAACATAAGAATCATCAGAGTCCCAGAGGGACAGGAAAATAACCCCAAGGAAACTAAAATAGTTAAAAACATCCTGGCTGAAAAGTTCCCCGAGTTAAAGGATGAAGGCATCCAGATCCAAGAAGCCTGACTCGTACCAGCAAGAAGAGACCCCAATAGAAAGACCCCAAGACACATCCTAGTCAAAGTAATGGATGTCATAGACAGAGACATAATTCTTCAGGCAGCAAGATCAAAGAAGGAAATTGTATACAAAGGAGCATCCATTCGACTTTCAGCAGTTTTCTCAGAAGAGACCCTCCAAGCCCAAAGGCAGTGGTGGTATATAGAAAAAAAAACTCAATGAAATGAATGCCTCGGCAAGAATTCTATATCCGGTCAAACTCTCACTCAGATTTGAAGGACAGATATACAACTTCTTGGATAAACAACAGCTTAGGAACTTTGCAAACTTAAAACCAACCTCAAAAAGAAGGACTGAAAGATCTACTCTAAAACGAGACAAAACCCAAAAAGAACAACCAACCTATACAGAGAGATGGCACAAAATCCCATGATAATAATCTCTCTGAATGTCAATGGTCTGAATGCACCAGTTAAGAGACAAAGAGTGGCAAAATGGATCAAAAAATTGAATCCAACATCCTGCTGCCTTCAAGAAACACACCTGAACAATCGGAGCAAAGACAGGCTCAAAATAAAAGGATGGAAAACAATGCTTCACTCAAACAACGCATCCAAAAAGGCTGGGGTAGCCATACTGGTATCCATCAACATAGACTTCAGACTGAAGAAGGTCAGAAGGGACAGTGAAGGTCACTTCTTAATAGTCAAGGGATACATATATCAGGAAGAAATCATGCTATTAAACAGATATGCACCAAATGAGGGGCCAGCAAAATACTTAAAACAACTACTAATAGACTTCAAAGAAGACACTGACAGCAACACAATTGTAGTTGGGGACTTCAACACTGCTCTATCAACCCAGGATAGATCAACAAGATTGAAACTTACCAAGGAAATACTGGCCCTAAAAGAAGAGATGGAAGAAAGAGGGTTAGTAGACATATAGAGATCATTTCATCCCCAAAAATCTGAATACACTTTCTTCTCCAGTGCACATGGAACATACACCAAAATAGATCACATGCTGAGCCATAAATCATACCTCCATAAAATCAAGAAGATAGAAATTGCGCCAACTATTTTTTTTCAGACCGTGATGCACTGAAAATAGAAGTTAATTGTACACCAATACCAAGTAACTGGAAACTAAACAGCCAACTGCTGAATAACCAGCAAGTAATAAAAGATGTCAAAGAGGAAATCCAAAGATTCCTGGAAAGAAATGAGACTGAAGACACGAATTACCAGAACTTGTGAGATACAGCAAAAAAAGTATTAAGAGGCAAGTTCGTAGCTCTTCAAGCATTCATCAGAAAAGAAAAGGCCATCACAAACAGCCTGACTTAACAACTTAAGATCTTAGAGAGTGATCAACAAAAGGAGCCCAACACAAGCAGAAAGAAAGAAATAATAAAACTTAGAGCAGAAATCAACAAGATGGAATGTCAAAAAACAATCCAGAAGATCAATGAAACCAAAAAGCTGGTTCTTTGAAAAAATAAAAAAGATTGACAAACCACTTGCAAGACTTGTAAGTAAAGGAAAAGAGAGAACCCACATAAATAGAATCAGAAATGAAAACAGGGACATCACAACATAAACCGCAGAAATTCAAACGATCATCACAGATCACTACGAGAGCCTGTAGGCCATGAAACAAGAGGACCTAGAAGAAATGGACAAATTCCTGAATTCCTATAGCCTCCCAAGTCTGCAACAAGAAGAGTTGAAATACCTCAACAAACCTATCTCCATCGATTAGATAGAATCTGTAATCAAAAGTCTCCCCAAACACAAAATCCCAGGTCCAGATGGATTCACCAGTAAATTCTACAAAACCCTTAAAGAGGACTTACTCCCAGTTCTTTTTAAGCTCTTCCTGGCAAATTGAAGAAACAGAAACACTCCCAAATAGCTTTTAGGAGGAAGATATCACCCTGATACCCAAAGAAAACAGAGATGTCACAAAAAAGGAAAACTACAGACCAATCTCCCTGATGAACACAGATGCTAAGATCTTCAACAAAATACTAGCAAATAGAATCCAAAGAGACATCAAAAAGATTATAGATCATGAACAAGTGGGATTCATCCTGGGAATGCAAGGATGGTTCAACATCCGCAAGTCAATCAACATAATACATCATATCAACAAAAGAAAAATAAAAAACCATATGATCATATCAATAGATGCAGAGAAAGCATTTGACAAGATTCAACACCCGTTCATGATAAAAGCTCTCCGTAAAATGGGGATTGAAGGAACCTTCCTCAAGATAATCCAGGCCATATACCACAAGCCCACAGTGAGCATCATTCTCAATGGGGAAACAGTGAAAGCCTTCCCATTAAGATCAGGGACAAAACAAGGCTGCCCACTCTCACCACTTCTATTCAATATAGTATTTGAAGTACTTGCCATAGCAATCAGGGAAGAAAAAGGCATTAAGGGCATCCGGATAGGAAGGGAAGAAGCCAAGTTGTCACTATTTGCAGATGAGATGATATTATACCTGGAAAAACCCGAAACTCCCTACCAAGAGCCTCCTAGAAATAATACATTTCTATAGTAGAGTGGCAGGGTACAAAATCAATACCCAAAAGTCAATGGGCTTCCTATATGCAAACAGTGAAAGAGAAGAAAGGGACATTAAAGAAATGATCCCATTCACAATTGAGCCGCAGAAAATCAAATACCTAGGAATCAGTTTGACAAAGAATGTAAAGGATCTCTACAAAGAAAACTACAAAACGTTTTATTACTTCAGGAAATAAAAGAGGACCTGAGGAAATGGAGACACATTCCCTGCTTATGAATTGGAAGGATTAAAATTATCAAAATGGTAATACTCCCTAGAGATTTATACACATTCAATGCGGTCCCTATAAAGATACCCATGATGTTCATCATCAAAGAAATTGAACAAACACTCCTGAAATTTGTATGGAATAATAAACCCCCAGGAATAGCTAAAGCAATCCTTGGGAAAAAGAAGATGGGTGGTATCACTTTCCTGAACCTTGAGTTCTACTATAGAGCAGTTGTAATTAAGACAGTGTTGTACTGGTATAGAAACGCACCAGTAGACCTATGGAGTGGACCTGAATGTTCTTAAACACACTCTCAGCTATATGACCACTTAATCTTTGATAAAAGAGCAAAAAATGTTAAGTGGAGCAAAGAAAGCCTTTTCAAGAAATGGTGCTGGGAAAACTGGGCAGCTACATGTAAAAAATGAACTTAGACCACCTTCTAATGCCATGCACAAAAGTCAGATCAAAATGGATTATAGATCTCAACATCAGACATGAATCTATAAGGTACATCAAAGAAAATATAGGAGAAATGCTCTACAACATCGAAACTAAAAAGTATCTTTAAAGACGACACACCACTGACCAAGCAAATGGAAGCAAAGATAAACAAATGGGATTATATAAAATTGAAAAGCTTCTGCACCTCAAAAGAAACGGTGACCAAGATACAAATACAATCCACAGAGTGGGAAAGGATATTCACCCAATACCCATCTGACAAGGGGTTAATATCCAGGTTATATCAGGCACTGGTAGCCCTTCACAAGAAAAAAACAGACAATCCCATCAAAAAATGAGGAGAAGAAATGAACAGAAGCTTCCAAAAAGAAGAAATTACTATGGCCAAAAGGCATATGAAAAAGTGCTCTTCATCTTTAATCATCAGGGAGATGCAAATGAAAACAACAATGAGGTACCATCTCACACCACAGAGGCTGGCACACATCCAAAATAGCAAGAACAACCGGTGCTGGTGTGGATGTGGGGACAAAGGGACTCTCATCCACTGTTGGTGCGAGTGCTGACTTGTCCAGCCTTTTTGGAAAACAATATGGGCATTCCTCTGAAAAATAGATATTGAGCTCCCATTTGATCCAGCAATAGCATGAGAGACCGAAAAACACATAGCAGAAACACTGTCTGTACTTCTTTATTCATCGCTGTGCTACTCACAATAGCTAGAATCTGGAAACAACCTAAGTGCCCGAGAACAGAGGACTGGCTAAATAAACTGTGGTTCATCTACACTATGGAATACCATGCAGCTCTCAGAAAGGACGAAATTATAAAATTTACCTGCAAATGGATGGACATGGAGAGTATCATGCTGAGTGAAATTAGTCAGAAAGAAAAGGACAGATATAGAATGACTGCATTCATTAATAGGATATAAATAGATACCAGTGTTTTACTAAGTGTGGGAAATTGTAATGGCAGATAAAACTCACCATTTAATATACACAAAGATACTTAAGTGATAAACTCTAAATATCTGCAGGGCTAGCCACAATGTGTAAAATAAGAGGAAGAGAGATGCAGAGACAGAGAGAGAGAAAAAGAGGAAATGGGGCTACCTGCTATTGAGGCAGCCTGGGGGTGGGTGGGAAGGGATGGGGTACATTGGTGGTGGAAATGGGGCACTGGTGGAGGGATGGGTACTGGAATACTGTATTACCAAGAACCAATTATGAACACCTTTGTAATTGTATGTCTCACGGTGGTATAAAAATATTAAAAAAAAAGAAACAAAAAAATAAAACGTATGTCATAGATGACAGGATAATGTATGTAGTAAATCTGAGAAAAAGCAAGACTTTGCGAGTATGATACCGAAGTTTAATTTCTGACACTGCAGTCTTCTACCCTACAGGAGAATGAACCCTAAGCTCTGACCCAGGACATTATCAGATATGCTCAATTTTTCTTAATAAAGAAGGAAAAGAATGTGTCTTGGAACTAATATAAAATTACAGCAAGTTTTCGAATATGAAATTGTTATACAAAAATATCAATAACTTTTCTGAATAATAGCAACAGAAATCAGAATTTTTGAAACTAAAAGGTAATGTATGTATTGACATATGAAATGATAAAATATCAATATACAAATCTAGCAAAATGTGTATAAGATCTTTATTATAAAAGCTATAAAATGCTAAGAAATACAATCAACAAAGAAGTAAACGTGTCAATATTATATGTTTGCATATATATGTATGGTATATATAAATATATAAATATATAAATATATAAATATATAAATATATATTTAAGCTGGCAGATCTTCCCAAATGCAGTTCTTCCACATTGACTGTTAGCACAAAAGTGGATTTTCCTGTGCTGGTGACTTCTTGAGAACTGTATTAAATATTTGCATACAAAAAAGCAAAAGGCTCAGCTAGCGCCTGGTTGTGTCCTACATAGCTCCTAGGGCCTGCTTGCCATGCAGGCAGTCGCATCTGCTGGACTCAGAGCAAGGATTGTGGGCCTCCGCTCCGGGCTCAACAGTGTGACCCTGAGCTCCAGCCACCACAGCCAACCGCCGCCACAAGACAGAGACTCCAGATCCATGGCTGCTCAGGCGCAGGGCCGGCTCAACCACCGCGGTTTAATCTTAGACTCAATGGCAATAGAGGACAGATTGAGAAATACAGGGACATAGACAAAGAGAGACTCACACATGGGGCAGGGCTGCTGCTTGCTCTCCCTGTGCCCAGTTTATCACGAGGCGCCTGGGAGGGATGGCGGGTTCTAGCCCTGGCCCACCACTCCAGCAGAGCCTCCCAAGAAGCCAGAGGAACCCCCACACCATGAGGACCCCCATTTTCTTCATCCGGACCCCCTCTCGTCAGAACTCCACCCAGCAGAAGAGCTGATCACAGCACTGCTCGCATGGCCGTAAGCGGTTCATCAGTGAATACTCGAGTTTTGAGGTGACTACAAGATCATCCCGCCTGCACAGCAGAACCTGGCAAGCTACCCGTGTCGTAAGTGTCATGCCAAATACCAGTAGCAATTATTGACCTCATTTCCATGACATGAATGGAATGGTTTGAGACTCTTTATGTTCCTGGAGTGGACAGATGCCCTTGGGCTATCTCGCATGTGCCAGGGCATATTGGGATATTACTGGTGCCAGCTTGAGTAATCGATGATCTGCGGGAAGTTAAGTGATTAAGTGATTAAGTGATTTGCATACAAAACTCAAGAGGTTGAAAGTCAGTTTAATGTACAGCCAAGATAGATGCTTACAGGTAGATAGTTCCCCAGAAGTCCAGGCCTCTCTTACATCCACGAATAATGTCATCAGTCCTGTCCCTGCTTCTGCATGATCCCGTGAACAATTTCCCTACTCTGTCCTACACAGTCTACTCTCTTCCCAGGAACGATGTCACTGGTGCTTTCCCTGCACCACACTCTCTGTCCCCTGTATGTTTTCCCATCCTCTGGCCACGTCCACATGCATGTGGATGATATCCCTGTGCTCTGTACCCTGGGCCTCCCAATTGTACCCCCGCAGTTCCTGTCTTCCTGTCCGGGTTTTACTCCTTCTCCCCTCATGGCCCGTTCATGTGGGTGGGACTTCAGTGCTATGTACCTTGCCACTATCTGGTCATTGGAGTTCTCCCAGTACCTAACCCTGCCTGGCCCTGCATGGCCCACCTGTACTGGACCCTGAATCCAGGTTTGCACCCTACCCGGTCCTGGGAGATGGCTCACAGAGTAAGATGGGAAAGGGGGCCTTTTACATGCTGCAAATCCCACCCCCAGTCATCCCATTCAACATTCTGATTGCTCCCTTTCCAGGGGTACAGATATTTGAAATAACCTGCCACTTTATACCTTCACTCCTGCTGTATCATAACCCCCAAAAATTCTCAACCACTTTATGTGTATGTTGGCAAACTGATTCTAAACTTTACATGTAGGTCAAGTGTCAAAGTACATGCCTTACAAGTGTGAGGACCTGGTTGGATACCTGATGTGTGGTCCTGGGTTTCTTTGCTGACAGACAACATATTTAGATATGCCTAGTAGCACTATCAATAGAACCCCAGAGCTACAAGAAGAATGTTTTTTTTTTGTTTGTTTTGTTTGGCTTTGATTTTTATTGTTAACATAATTGATCATTTTTTCTAATCTAGCAGATTTTAAGAAAGAGAAACTAAATTTTCTTAGTGTGACTAGTAATTGGAAATTACTTTGCAGCTGCATGGTTCATCAATAAATGCACAAGATAAGAGGTGACTACAAGAGTATCTAACCAGCAGGGCAGAGTCTGACAAGCTACCTGTGTTGTATTTGATATGCCAAATACTAGTTACAATTATAGACCTCATTACCATGACCTGATGGAATGGTTTATGGTCTTTATGTTCCTGGAGTGAGCAGATGCCCTTGGGCTACACTAGCACGTGACAGGACATATGAAGATGTTACTGGTACCCACTCAAGCAAATCGATGAACAACGGGAAGACAAGTGATACAAGTGAAGTGACTAGTAATTGGACTATTACATTTCTATGAGAAACTAAAATAATGTTTCTTGATCAGTGACTGCCTCAGCATTTCTTTTTTTTTTTTTTTGGGTCACACCCGGCAATGCTCAGGGGTTACTCCTGGGTCTGCTCTCAGGAATTACTCCTGGGGCCACATGAAATGCAGGAGATCAAACCCAGTGGGCTGCATGCAAGGCAAACCCCCTACCCGCTGTGCTGTTGCTCCACCCCACCTCAGCATTCCTTTCTTTAGCCATATCCAGAATAAAGCAGCTGTGATGAGCATCCAAAGATGCCTCATGCTTTGCAAGGTGTTGTTTAGGAACTACATAGGCACACACACAAATAGCTTTCAGTCCCACTTCAATTAGATTGGAACTTTTATTTTCTGCGAAATCTAGCCAATATTTTGACTAAAGAAATTATATTTCTGGTTGTGTTTATCAAATAAACTTTCTCAAAATGAAAACAAGTAACTTTAAAAGTGTGTGAGACATTCTGTCAATTGTCTCTACATTTCTACTTCTTTTTTTGTCAACTTATAATCTAGCCATCTTTGGCTATATTATCTGAGAGGGGTCAATTGCCTAAAAAGCTTCTTGGCCACTGAAATTTAATTTAAATCAACGGAAATAAGAAATATAGAAGAAATATATAAACTTACAAATATATGAAAAGATTCATGCTCTTTTCTCCTTTACTATACAGTACAAAAAGTGTGTGGTCTTTGTAAGACAATAAACTCTGCTTTGAGTCTCCTAAAAGGACTCTGGAATAAAAACTGGTCATACTGAGCTCAGCGGGAGTCAGAGATACAAGATCCTGGGAACAATTGTGTCAAATTACTGAATCCTGTTTGCATACTCTAATTTTTCATGTGAGTAAGCTGATAAAATTTCTACTTCATTTATTCCAATTTGAACATTAATTGTATTATACTGGGCTTGTAAACATCCTCTTATAAATAAGGTCTTAGTAAAGAACATAGAAAATATAGGAAATTAAGAATAGCTATCACTTTGCTAACTACTTAGTCACATAGTCACTATATAGACACTACATAGTAAGAATCAAACAGATTCATGACTAATCTATCCCTATCAACTTTGGTCCAGCGACTTTTGGTGTCAACTTTTGGTGACAAGTAAAAGACCTATAGACTAGGAGATGTGTGCTCCACAATATTTATGAATAACATCAGATAACATCAGTTATTTATGAATAACATCAGATACATACAGACTTTATTCTCGATCAGAGACCTGCCCTTTGAAGAGCAGGTCTCTGATCTTCAAAGGGCAGGTCTCTGATCGAGAATAAAGTAAAACCAGTTAGGCTGGAGGATATTAGAAGCTGTGGAAACAAGATAAATAGAATTGAGACCTAAATAATGTTTTCATGTGATATGTCAAAACCTGGAAGATGAATATTTTTTATTACTGGTTTTGGCATATCGAATATGCATCAGACAGCTTGTCAATACCTGCAGTGCAGGCAGTATACTCTTAGTCTCTTGCTGGGTTAAGCACTGCCAGGAGTATTGCTGAGTGCAGAGCCAGGAGTAACCCCTGAGCATTGCTGGAGTGTGACGCTTGCTATCTGCCCTGACGAGCAGGACATGCCCTTCAGCCACTCCATGTGGCTGGAGGACACATAGCCTGTGTCCCATTCGAACCACTGGCAGTCCTTATTGAGCACTGTTCCCTTCTCTGTCTTACATAGCTTCTGACTCCCTCATATTAGTGGTCTACCAGGTTTTGAGATCACTTGATCACTTGATATCCCATTGTTCATGGATTTCCTCGAGCAGGAGCCAAGTAACATTTCTATTTCACTCCATCACATGCCAGTGTAGCTCAATGGCATCTGTTTGCTTCAGAAATACGAAGAGCCTCAAACTGTTTGTTCAGGATCTTGACAAAGAAGGCTAACAATCTTATAGGTGGGTGGTCATGTGATTTTTGACTTCCCTTGGGATCAAATGGGTAATGGCTCTAGTCCAGCAGTTGTCTCCAAATATCATTACATGTACAGCACATCTGATTTTCAATGCCTTGGCAAATGAGACAGCGTCCCTGTCTCTGGATTGGGAATGGAAGTCGGAACTCCAGATTCCTTCACTCACTTGAGTGAGGCGTGATATTCCAAGCATAGCTCTTTCAATTCCTCTTTGGGAGACCTGAATAGCATTCTCATCTGCTTTCGTAGGGCCCAGGTCTCTGAGGCTTATGTTAATGCAGGGAGAATGGTGGAGTTGAAGAAGTGTGAGAAGATATGTGCATGGAGTCAGATGTTCTTTGTCCTTTTACCTATTTCTTTGCTGCTTTTGAAGGCATTCCATGCCGCTCTTTTCCTCCTGTGCAGCTCAGGTTTTAGGTCGTTCATCATGTTGACTTCTTGTCCTAGGTACACATAACTGCTGTACTCAGAGATGTTTGCTCCATTAAGAGTGAATGGGGGTGTGGCTGGCGGGGAAGACACGTGGGAAAGTGGTAGAGCCCCAGGTCCTGGCCAGCATTGTATCACTGTCACTGTCTTCCCATTGTTCATTGATTTGCTCCAGTGGGCACTAGTAACATCTCCATTAGTGCTGTCACAAGTAACTGCAACCCAAGGGCATCTAATTGCTACAGGGACAGGAGGAGCCCAAAACCATTCTTCAGGTTATGGAACTGAGGTCCATAATAGTTACTAGTCTTTGGCATAAAAAGTAAATAAAACATGGTAGCTTGCCAGGCTTTACCGTGTAGGTGGTATAGTCTCAGTAGAAGGCTCTCAACCCGAGCATTTACTGATGAAACTTAAAGGGGGAAGATCAGGTTTTCTCTCGGATGGAGCTCTAAGGAACTATGGAGTCTGGATGTTGAGAATGACTAACTACATGATGTGTGGTTTGCTCTGGCTTCTTGCCAGGCTTACTGGTATCAGTTAAAATATGTCTATAACTGTTTACTATGTATAAATGTGAAAGAAATTGGGAAGAACCTTGTGCAAAATTCAGTATCCTATAAAAATATCACGTACCGCTTTGCGGCTGCGCACCAAGAGACATGTGGTTCTGGTGTGGGTGGGTCTCTCTCTTCCTGGGCAACTGGCATGGAGGTGGAGGAAAAAGCAGGGTCCAAAACTCCACTCTGAGTCCGGCCAGCATGGTCTCTCCCCGCTCATGAGAGTAAACCCTTGGAGCAATGATGGACTCGGCCAGGGGATGGCCAAGTCCAGGCCCCAGCAGAAGGTAGAAATTACAGTCCCCAGAATCCTGGAGCATAAGTGGAAGTAAATAGACATTTTGAAGTCTCACCATGGTCTGCTTCCACCTCAGGTAACCTCCCTGGGTGAGTGGCTGGCTTGGTGGGCGGCCGCGCATGCAGCCGAATATTAATACAAAACAAGGAAATTCAACACCAAAGGACGGTTATACCTTCAATAAAAAAGAAACAATAACCCAGAGGAATCCATCCCAGAGAACTGCAGCACCATGGGAAAACAACACAGATCCCCAGCTCAAAGAACAGATGAAGAAACCAACCCTGAAAAAGAATGCAGGTGTGTACAATCTCTCTGACAATGAATTCAGAGAAGAAATGGTTAGGATGCTTAACAAGCTCAAGGAAAAAATGGAACAGATGTCCAATAAAATAAAGGAAGATATAAATGAAGCAGTGGAATGGGCAGTCAATAAATTACGGGAGCAAATGAGAGCAGAAATGAGAAAAATGCAAAAAGAAATATCATCATTAAAAAACTCAGTAGATGAAATGAAAAACACAGTAGGGGTTCTCAATAGTAGGATGAGAGCAGCAGAAGAGAAAATCAGTGAAACTGAGGATGAGTTGCAGAAAGCACTCAGGCAACTACATAAGATGGAAAAAGACCAGAAAATGGATCAGGAGCAGAACAGAGAACATTGGGATGAATTCAGGCGGAACAATATAAGAATCATTGGAGTACCAGAGGGACAGGAAAGTAACCCCAAGGAAATTAAAACAGTTAAAATCATCGTTGCTGAAAAGTTACCCGAAGTTAAAGGACAAAGGCATCCAGATCCAAAAAGCCCAAACCTACAAGAAGAGATCCCAATAGAAAGACCCCAAGACACATTCTAGTCAAAGTAATGGATACCTTAAATGAGACATAATTCTTCAGGCAGCAAGATCAAAGAAGGAATTTGTATACAAAGGAGCATCCATTTTACTATCAGCAGACTTCTCAGAAGAGACTCTCTAAGCGCGAAGGCAGTGGTGAGATATAGCAAAAAAGCTCAATGAAATGAATGCCACAGCAAGAATTCTTTATCTGGTTAAACTCTCACTCAGATTTGAAGGACAGATACACAGCTTCTTGGATAAACAACAGCTTAGGAACTTTGTAAACTCAAAACCAACCTTAAAAAACAAAGAAAGGACGGGGCTCGAGGGTCTAATGCCAACCTAGACTGAGCTTTAGGGCGGATAATGACAACTTTTAAGTATGTTCTGTAATCCTAGTCTGGAGGGAGGGAGAGAGAAAGAGAGATAAGGGAAGATAAAGAACCTGCCGGAGCAGGGCTGGGGAAGGGGGGGGGGCCGGGGGTGTGGTGGTGGGGGAGGGGGGGCCTGGTGGGAGGGGCGGGGGTGCTGAACACTGTATGACCAAACCCAAACATGAACTTTTAATTGTATATCTTTATACCACGGGGTAAAAAAAAAACTGGAAGAGCTACTCTAAGACAAGACAAAACCCAAAAAGAACAGCAAACCTATACAGAAAGATGGCACAAAATCCCATGACAATAATCTCTCTCAATGTCAATGGTCTAAATACACCAGCTAAAAGACACAGAGGGGCAAAATGAATAAAAAAAAATTGAATCCGACATTCTGCTGCCTTCAAGAAACACACCTGAACAATCGGGCAAAGACAGGCTCAAAATAAAAGGCTGGAAAACAGTCCTTCACTCAAATAATCCCTCCAAAAAGGCCAGTGTGGCCATGCTAGTATAGGCTAATATAGACTTCAGACTGAAAAAGGTTAGAAGGGACAATAAAAGCCATTTCTTATTAATGAAAGGGTATGTATACCAGGAAAAATTACACTACTAAATATATATGCACCCAATGAGGGGCCAGCAAAATACATAAAGCAACTTCTAGAATACCTCAAAGAAGACATTAACAGTAGCACAATAATAGTTGGAGACTTCAACACTGCTCTATTAACTATGGACAGATTAACAAGCTTGAAACTCACCAAGGAAATATAGGCCCTGAAGGAAGAAATGGAAGAAAGAGAGAGAGTGGATATATACAGGGCTTTTCATGCCAAAAAAGCTGACTACACATTTTTTCTCCAGTGCATATGGAACACTCTCCAAGATACACCACATGCTGAGAAACAAAGTATACCTCAAAAAATTTTAAAAAAGATAGAAATTGTGTCAACTATCTTTTCAGACCACGATGCACTGAAAATGGAAGTTAACCGCACACAGAAACAGGGAGTCAAACCAAACACCTGGAAACAGGAACAACTCACTCCTGAACAACCAATGGGCCATAGAAGAAATCAAACAGGATATCCAAAGATTCCTGAAAACAATGAAAATGAAGACACCAACTATAAGAATTTGTGGGACATGACAAAAGACATGTTAGGAGGAAGTTTATAGCTCTGCAGGCATTCATAGGAAACAAGAAAGGGCCCACATAAATAACCTGACTACACAGCTGAAGACATTTGAAAAAGACCAACAAAAGGAGACCAACCCAGGCAGAAAAAGGAAATAATAAAACTTAGAGAGGAAATCATTGAGTTGGAAACTAAAAAAAAAAAAATTCTAGATTAATGAAACCAAGAGCTGGTTTTTTGAAAAAATAAACAAGATTGACAAACCATTGGCAAGACTTGTAAGTACAGGGAAAGCGAGAACCCAAATAAACACAATCAGAAATAAAAATGGTGACATCAAAACAGAAACCACAGAAATCCAAAAATCATCAGAGATTACTTTGAGAGTCTGTATGCCGTGAAACACGAGAATCTAGAAGAAATGGATAAATGCCTGAAGTCCTATAACCTACCACGGCTGAAACAAGAAGACCTGCAGTACCAGAATAAGTCTATCAACATTGAGGAAATTGAAACAGTAATTAAAAGTCTTCCCAAACACAAAAGCCCAGGTCCAGACGATTCACAAGTGATCTCTACCAAATCTTTAAGGAAGATATACTGCCACCCCTTTTCAAGCTCTTCCAGGAAATAGAAGAAACAGAAACACTCCCAAACAGCTTCTACGAGGCACATATCACCCCGAAACCCAAAGCAGGGAGAGACAATGCAAAGAAAGAAATCTCCCTGATGAACACATGTCGGGAGCTCTGCCGGGTCCCCGACAGTGCTGGGAAGCGAATTCCCTTCTACCTCCAAAGCCGGGCGAGGAATGGATGAAAACTCAGGAATCTGATGCATTTTTAAAAGGCTTTACTTATCACAGGTTCAGGCGCACAAATCAGCAAAAGGAAAAGCCCAGTGCTTAGGATTCCAGGCTAGAACCCCAGCCACGTGTAGGCCAAGATGGCGGCCACCACATGTAAAGGCCCTGTAAAAGGAGAAGAAGACATGACTCCCAAGAAGGGTGAGCACTCACAAAGAGAGAGCCCAAAAAGAAGTGCGTGAGAGAGAAAAAAGGCTAGTTTCTACCCCTGCAACTCAGACCTTCCTCCCACTGTTATGGAAAGCAGGGAGGGTCAAATGCCCTTAGGTAATCCCTCCCTGCACCTCCACCTAGGCCCATTAGTATGCTAATATTTTGAGCCAAGATCTGCCTGGAAATGCCTTTATAGGGTAGAGAAGAGGGTTTCTGAGATGGCATGTCTCTGTACCAAAGACTAATACTAATGCCAGTTAAATATTTCTCCAAACCTTCACAAGTGTCTTCTACTTAATCGTAGTTTTGTATTTTAGTTGCCTTTGAGTATATCAGGAAGCCATGCTTGTTTGCTTGGAAGCAAACAGCATTTCTCTCTGATCTAATTACTTAGGGGTCCTACATGGCCAGGCTAATATGCTGGTAAGATCTAGCTAGTCCCACGATGATTGTGGTAGCATGGGAGAATATTTATACCAGCTAGTACAGCATACATGGTCAGATAAACTGCCACATTTAGACTACCCCCTTATCTACGAAGTGATTTGCAGGCAGCAATTCAGAGCAGATGCAGCGGCCCTTAGAGGAGTCCTGCAACAAACACATATGCTAAGATCTTCAACAAAATACTAGCAAACAGAAGCAAAGTCTCATCAAGAAGATTATACATCATGACCAAGTAGGATTCATTCCGGGAATGCAAGGATGGTTCAACATTCACAAGTCAAACAACATAAAACATCATATCAATAAGAGAAAAAATAAAAACCATATGATTATGTCAATAGATGCAGAGAAAGCATTAGACAAGATCCAGCACCCGTTCATAATTAAAACCCTCCAGAAAATGGGAACTGAAGCAATTTTCCTAAAGATAGTTACAGCCATCTACCAAAAGCCCAGAGCAAGCATTATTCTCAATGGGGGAAATATTGAAAGCCATCCCCCTGAGTTCAGGGACAAGTCAAGGTTGCCCACTCTCACCTCTTTTATTCAATATAGTACTGGAAGTACTTGCCATAGCAATCAGAGAAGAAAAGAACATCAAGGGCATCCAGAAAGGCAAGGAAGAAGTCAAGCTATCATTACTCACAGATGACATAATAATGACATAATACCTATAGAACCCTAAACTCTCTACCAAAAAACTCCTAGCAATAATAGACACATATAGTAGAGTGGCAGGATACAAAATCAACACCCAAAAGTCGGTGGCTTTCCTATACACAAATAACGAAAGGGAAGAAAAGGATATTAAGGAAATGATTCCAATTCCATTCACAATTGTGCCACAGAAAATCAAATACCTAGGAATCAACTTAACCAAGTGTGCAAAAGACCTGTACAAAGAAAACTACAACACACTGGTCCAAGAGATAAAAGAGAACACAAGGAAATGGAAACACATCCCCTGCTGATGGATGGGGAGAATCAACATTGTCAAAATGGTAATACTTCCTAGTGCTCTGTACAGATTCAATGCAGTCCTCATAAGGATACCCATGACATTCTTCAAAGAAATTGACCAAACGCTCCTGAAATTTGTATGGAACAATAAACCCCCACGGATAGCTAAAGCAATCATCAGGAAAAAGAAGATGGGAGGCATCAACTTTCCCAACTTCAAACTGTACTATAATTCAGTAGTAATTAAAACAGTGTAGTATTGGAATAAAAACAGACCTGCCGACCTATGGAATAGAATTGAGTCCTGACACCCAACCTCAAATACATGATCATTTAATCATTGATAAAGGTGCAAAGAGTCCAAAATGGAGTAAGGAAGTCCTCTTCAACAAATGGTGTTGGGAAAACTGGGCAACAAGATGTAAAATAATTAATTTGTACCTCTGTCTAACAGCATGCACTAAATCAGATTAAATTGGATTAAAGATCTCAATATCAGCTTTGAGTCCATATAGTACATTGAAGAAATATAGAAAAAACCCTCCATGACATTTAAGCTAAAGGTATCTTCAAAGGTGAAACACCACTAACAAAGCAACTAGAAGAAAAGATAAACATATGAGACTACATGAAATTAAAAAGCTTCTGCACCTCAAAAGAAACAGTGACTAAGATACAAAGGTAGAACACAGAATGGGAAAGAATACTCACCTAATACTCATCTGATAATGGTGAATATCCACGATATATAAGGCACTGGTAGAACTTTACAAGAAGAAAACAAACAACCCCATCAAAAACTGGGAGAAGAAATGTACAGAAACTTCAACAATGAAGAAATTTGAATAGCCAAAAAATATGAAAAAATGCTCATCATCACTAATCATCAGAGCGATGCAAATCAAAACAAGAATGAGATATCATATCACACCACAGAGACTGGCACACATCCAAAAGTGCAACAACAACATGTGCTGGCGTGGATGTGGGGAAAAGGGGACACTCATCTGATGGGTTAAGCTGCCGGGGTCCCCGATAGTGCCGGAAAGCGAAGTTCCCTTCTACCTCCGAAGCCGGGCGGGAACGGATGAAGAGTCAGGAACCGATGCAGTTTTAAAAGGGCTTTACTATCAAAGGATCTAATATACAATCCAAGAGCAGGGAAAACCTCCGGACTCTGGGTTCCCAGCTAGGCCCCAGCCAGGTGTAGGCCAAGATGGCTGCCCCCACGTGTTGAGGCCCAACAGAGAATGGAGAGGACGGAGAAGCAAAACACCAAGAGAAGCCGAAATGGCAAAAGAGGGAAAAAAAGAAGAGAACTTCTTTCTTCTTGCAGCTTATTTTATAGCTAGAAATCCCCCAAACTCCCCAGCCACGCCCATTTTGGGCTGGGCTATCTAGAGATTAAAACAGGAAAATAGCTTTATAGAAATGTAGCAAATTCAGGAGACCATCTGTTTGTTTACAAGGACCCAGAGCTAATTCAAAGCCTCCTAGCAGAGCTGGGAGAAGCTATAAGCTAAATGTAACTTCCCCTGGCAGGAAGGATCAAATGCCCTCAGGTAATTTCTCCCAGCACCTCACCTAATATCTTAAGCCAAGATCTGCCTGGAATTGCCTTTATAGGGTAGATAAGGGGGTTTCTGAGATGGCATGTCTCTGTACCAAAGACTAAATACTAATGCCAGTTAAATTGTTCTCCAAGGTTTCACAACAGTCTCGTCTACTTCAGAGTAGTTTGTATTTTAGTTGCCTTTGAGTTATCAGGGGAGCCATGCTTGCTTGCTTGGAGGCAAACAGCATTTCTCTCTGGTCTAATTACTTAGAGATCCAACGTGGCCAGGCAAATATGCTGGTAAGATCTAGCTAGTCCCACGATGTTTGTGGTAGCATGAGAGAATATTTATACCAGCCAGTACAGAATACATGGTCAGATAAGACTGCCACATTCAGACTACCCCCTATCTATGAAGTGACCTGCAGGAGGCAATACAGGGCAGATGCAGAGGCCTTGGATTTTAGGTGTCCTTCAACACTCATCCATTTTTGGTGGGAATGCCGGCTTGTACAGCCTTTCTGGAAAACAATATGCACATTCCTCCAAAGACTAGAAATTGAACTCCCATTTGACCCAGATATACCACTTCTGGGAATATACTCTGGGAAGCCAAAAATATACAGCAGAAACACCACCCTTACTTTTATGTTCATAGCAGCATTATTCACAATAGCCAGAATCTGGAAACAACCAGAGTGCTGGAGAATTGATGACTGAATAATGAAGCTTTGGGGGCATCTACACAATGGAATACTATGCAGCTGTTAGGAAAAATGAAGTTAAGTAAGTTGCCTATAAATGGATAGACATAAAGAAGATCATGTTTAGTGAAATTAGCCAGAAGGAAAGAGACATATATAGAATGGCTGCATTTATTTGCATGACATAAATATACATGTATATACTATCATACCAATATCCACGGTCAAGTTACATGTACCAGGAGGTTTTGTCTTAGGTGGAAATTATCACAAATGTGTGGGAGTCATAGGCTAGGTAAGACAGAAAATGGAACAGTGTGCTAACAATTGTCCAAAGTACTAATACCAACCTAGAACTGAGCATTAAATACAGGCAAAAAGATACATATGGCAACCCTTTAATGCATGTTCTGTAATCCATAGTCTGTAAGGGAAGGAAAAGAGAAGCAGATAGATTATTTCCTTTCGGAAAGAAATAAAGAACCTTCCATGGAGGTGGACTGGGGACGGGGGAGGAAGCTGGGGATATTGGTGGTGGGAGATGGGCACTGGCGGAGGGATGGGTGCTGGAACACTGTCTGACCAAAACTCCTCATAGAGCTATAATAAGATAATTTTTAAAAAAAGACCAAAAAAAAAAGAGTGAATGGGGCCTCTGGAACTAGTTCATTTTTCATGAAAATAGTTTTGTTCAGATTCACCTGTAGACCTATCTTTCCACATTCTCGATCAAAGTCAGGCAGCAATTGAGCCACTTGGCTAATGTTGGTGTTATTAGAACGATGTCATCAGTGAAGCGGAAGTCTTGTATTTGCCAACTGCCTATCTTCACTCCCATTCCTTCCCATTCCTTTTATCACATGATTTCTTGAGGGTGGCACTGAAGAGTTTTGGTGAAATGGTATCCTTCCCAAGCCCTCTTTTGACATCAATGATCACTTCCTTTAGATTGGTGAGATCCTGATTGTGAATCCATAATAGCTCATGAAATATCTTGATGTATTGGGTTTTAACATCCTTATTGGCTAGGGCTTCATTAACCACTTGGATCTCCACAAAATCAAAGGTTTTCTTTAAATCAATGAGCATGAGACAGAGCGGCATCTTGAACTCCTTATACGCCTCTATGAGCTTGGTTACCGTGTGGATATGGTCTATCGTGCTGAATCCTTTTTGGAAGCCAGCTTGCTCTCATGGCTGTCCTTCATCTAATAATTGGCCAATTCTGTTCAGGATGACTCGAGTTAACAGCTTGTAGATGACTGACAACAGGCAGATGGGGAGATAGTTGCCAATGTCGTGGATGTCTCCCTTCTTGAACAGTAGAACTGTCCTGCTGGTTTTCCATTGGGAGGGCACCTTGCATTCAGACAGGTAGTGTGTGAAGAGCCGAGCTAGTGTATTGATGAGTACTGACGGCAGATTCTTCAGATGTTTGGGTCTGACTTTGTTGGGCCTGGTGCTGTTCTCTTCTTTACCAATGAAATGGCATGTGAGATTTCAGAAGGGAAATAAGTATCCCTGCGGAATTTGTTATGTGTGCAGCTAGACATGACTATTAAAGATATCTGAGTAGAAGTCATGGATAATCTTCTCTATTGCCTTTCTGGAAGATGTGAGATTCATCGGGACATTGGAGGGCAGTCATCTTGGTCTTTTAATTGGCGAAGGTCAGGTGGGTGTTGTGAATGCTTTTCCCAGCTTCTACTGCATCTTCCAGTATTTCTGCTCTTCTCTCTTTGAGGTCTTCCGTTATCGCTTCTCTGCACTGCTTTGGGAGCTTGGATGTTAGTATTTGGTCTCCTGAGGCTTGAGCCTTGCCACATTGGTGACTGAGCTCGAGAGTTTTCCAAGACAGGAGCCCTTTTTGTGCCTTTTCTCTCGGCATTCTTCACGCAATCATGACGGTGCTGAACCAGTAGGTTGTATTCTTCATCCACATCGTCAATGATGTTATATTCCCATGTTGCTGCAATGGTGCCAAAGAGTTTCCAATTGGTGGTCATTCTGGGATTTCTCTTCTTAAACTTGCAGCCTTTTCTCCCCATGTGTGAAGTAGAATTTTGCACGAAGGAGATGGTAGTTTGATCCTTTTTGGAGTTTTGGGATGACAGTGACATCGGTCAGGCAAATACATCTATTAAATATGATGTGCTCAATTTCTTTGTGGAACTGTCCACCATGAGATTCCTATGTCCAACATTTTGATTCAACCTTCTGGAACTATGAGTTCCCATGAATGGTCTTGGTGGACATGATGAACTCAGATAGTCACTCACCCTGTTTCTTCCATTCTAGGCCATGGGTCCCGATGTGGAGTCCTTCGACGGATCTTCTTGGTCCTATCTTGGCATTAAAATCACCGACTATGATCTTGCAGAAGGTGTGATCGTTTTTATAGTACTCCGCCAGTTCCATGTAGAATTTCTCAATTTCATCTTCCTTTTATCAGATGTTGGTGCCTATACAATGAAGATAGAAATTGCTGGCAGTGGGCCACATCTCTTCACGTGTAATCATCTGATACGGTTTGTTAGGCATTCAAATGAATCAATGTTTTTTTGTTTGTTTATTCTTTAATTCTATTTTATTTTTTAATTTTTATTATACCACCGTGAGATATACCGTTACAAAAGTGTTCATATTTGGGTTTCATTCATACAGTGTACCAGTACCCATCCCCTCCACCAGTGTCCATTTCCCTCCACCAGTGTCCATTTCCCTCCACCAGTGTCACATGATTTACCCCTTCCCCCAGCCTGTGTCTATGGCAGGAAATATTCACTTTTCTCTCTCTCTCTCTCTCTCTCTCTCTTTCTTCCTTCTTTTTACATACTGTGGCTTGCAATACATACAGTTAGAGGTTTTCATATATATCCTTTTGTCTATTTTCAATTTTCAGTTCTATGCTGGTAAAACTGATAATTGTAAATCATCATTTACAATAATTATTAGTACACTGTTCCTTTCTCTGTATTGCCTAACCTCTGACTACTAGACTCCTACACATTTGCAGTAGGTTCTACCCACTGACAAGACCTTCTGATCTATGTTCTGTCTGGCCATGGATATTGGTATCATACTATCTTTTAATATCTCGGCAAATGAATGCAGTCATTCTATATCTTTCCTTTTCCCTCTGGCTAATTTCACTCAGCATGATCCTCTGATGTCCATCCATTTATAGGCAAATTTCGTAATTTTATTTTTCCTAACAGCTGTGTAGTATTCATTGCATAGATGTACCAAAGTTTCTTTATCTAGTCATTAGTTCTTGGGCACTCTGGTTGTTTCCAGATTCTGGCTATTGTGAATAATGCTGTTATGAACATAAAAGTAGGGATGGTATTTCTGCTGTGTGTTTTTGGCTTCCCAAGGTATATTCCCAGGAGTGGTATGGCGGGGACAAATGGGAGCTCAATTTCTAGTCTTTGGAGGAATGTCCATATTGTTTTCCAAAAAAGGCTGCACCGGTCAACATTCCCACCAACAATGCATGAGGGCCCCCTTTTCACCGCATCCACTCCAGCACTTGTTGTTCTTGCTCTTTTGGATATGTGCCAGTCTCTGTGGTATGAGATGATATCTCATGGTTTTGATTTGTAACTCTCTGATGACTATGATGATGAGCGTTTTTCATATGTCTTTTGGCCATTCTAATTTCTTCCTTTTCGGAGTTTCTGTTCATTTCTTCTACCCATTTTTCTGATGAGGCTGGCAGTTTTCTTCTTGTGAAGTTCTCCCAGTGCCTGATATATCCTGGATATTAACCCCTTATCAGATGGGTATTGTGTGAATATTCTTTCCCATTCTGTGAACTCTCTTTGTATCTTGGTCACTGTTTCTTTTGAGGTATTGCCATGTTTGTGTTGACAAGGACACCGACGAAACCAGCGCCTCTTTGTCACACTGGTGTCAAAATCAGTGTGTTTCGATTGACCCCTCCTCCTCTAGTCAGACAAATGATGTTGTACTTGATCTTTTGTGCTTGCACCATCAGGTCCTCGATATATGCTTCCATTGCCAGGGTACGTGCATTGAAAGTACAGACAGTCATTTTAGTCCTTCTTTATTTTGGCAGCCTAGTTTGGCCTTGAAATTTTATCAGGCACTCCTTCGTCCTTCTTAATGCTGCCTTATGAAGGGCTCTTTTACAGTTGGGAAGATAAACATTTTTATTACTGTTTTGGCATATCAAATATGCATCAGATAGCTGCCAGGCTCTGCTGTGCTGATGATATATTCTCAGTACCTTGGAGGGCTCTCTCAGTGGGGTGGGGAGTAAATCGCATGGCCACTCAGCTGCTGCGCTCAGCAGGGAGAGCTGGTGTCTGCACTGCCTCAGGTATCTGCATCTGTGGCTCAATCATTTCTAGCCTTGAAATACTCTCCTCTGAAGGGTGGGTCCTTGTAGGCTGGGTCTCTGATAAACCAGTCTGAAGAATGGCTTAATCTCTTGGGTGGAGATCTGAAGAGCTGTGGAGTGTGGATTATGGATATTGCTGCCAGCATGGTGTGGGGGGTTTCTCTGGGTTCTTCTGAGGCCTGTAAAACAGCGTCTGTTGATGCAAGCACAGGTTAGAGCAACAAGTAGCTTCCAACAGTGTGAATCCCAATTTTACTTACAAAAGGAAAAGGGATTTGAATCCATATCTTTCACCATTCAGAAAGCACACATAACTACTAGTCACTCATCATCCCTAGGCTCCAAATAATTCATTCCATAGTTCAGAGATATCAACATTACTAAAAAATGGAATCAAAGTATCAGTTTGCTTCTCAAGTTTCTGAAGATAAATAGCATAGCAAAGGGTATATGTGAGTCATGAGTGCATTTAGAGAGGTCAGAGAATGGCAAACAAAACTATTAAACAGACTGGGAGCGAGGCTCTAAGCAAGTTACCATTGCTAACTTTCATAGTAAAAAAACTTTACTGGAGTTTAAAGAGAAGTTAACTGCTAGTGTTATAACGAATAGGAGCAACCATTAAGACAGAGAGCTAGGTGACCACTGAGGCTTCACTATCCAATTATTATATTTCTGAGGAACTCTCCATTATGTGATTATTATATTTCTTAACCTTATCACAATCACACTCACAGCTTCATGACAGTTCATAGTTTCCATGGCAACCAAAGAAAGTGGCCAAATAGAGTGCCTGGCTTTCAGTCCTCAAAAATGGGTGAGTGTAATAGTTGGTGAAATCAGAAAAGATGCAAAGTCCGAAATCATAAGAAGAGGTGAACAAAGATAGCCTTAGTGTATGCCTTTTTGAAACCCTCTTCCTGTCACAATAAATGCTTGTTTTTAAAGACATGGTATTCTCTATAAAATATCATTGGGGTAGGAGATGAAAGAATTAGGACAAAGGGAAAGCCCCAGTCCTTCTCATACATTATAATCAAGGAAGATTAGGGGAATTTTTTATGGGAGCTGAGTACCCAATGATAAGCATTTGGGATTTTTGCATAAACTCCCTTTCTGAACTGACATTTAAAACTTACCAGCCCAATTAATGTAGTCATTAAACTGTACCTGAGACATACTTGATATGTGCTACTTTGTGGAGCTGGGTCGAAGCCTCAATTTCTCTTGCTATCTGCATTCTAAATTTATCTTCGTTCTACATTTTAAGTATCCCTATAAATTCCTGAATTCTTTCTGATAACAAAGTTTATAATCTCTCCAAGATCATAAATTCTGCCCCAGGTTTGGTTTTTCAGGAAACTGAAAGATAAGGGGCAATAGCAATGGGCAAATGGTCAAATGGAACCTAAAAAGTTCCAAAACTAGATGACTTGATAATCAAATGAGAACCCTCGCACTCTTTGGAAACTTATCATTTTATAAGTAGCACAAAAACAGTTTTTTCTGTAAAAATATCACCAGAAGCAAAACAAAACAAATATAACAAAAGAAAACTAGTCATTCCCAATTAGTCCTATACTGAATTCCTACCTACATTGTCCTGAGGACTATATAGTCTGTGATATATGGTGAGATGTCCCTAGAAAAATCCACCCTTTACCATACCATAGTCCAGAGTGACCCTTTCTAAGCTTAATCCAAGGTTCAGATAAAAGTTTATATCTCTTACTGTGTTTATACAAAATGACTAGAAATATTATTAAGGTGTAAGTGTATTATGATTGTTTGTATGGATAACCAGTAAAGAAAAGGAGAACTCAATCTGCTCTTAGATGGAATCCATACTTTGGTTGATATCCTAGAAGGAATCTAATGTGCTGTAGCCCCTAGATGGAACTCTTCCCTTAGGTGGATCATCTAGAAGATCTTTTCCTGAATGAAGGGACTTTACATGTGTTCACTGTTTACCACCTATCTGTAACTTCCTACCCCCAAACTCTACGATTTCTTTATAACTAGCCCACTTCACTTGAATTAAATGGTAAATCATTTCCAACAAGCCTATGAGCCCTTTTCCTTCTCCATTGGTGGGGTTAGAGGAATTGCCATCACCTGAAACCACACCATGTAATCATGCTGAACCCCAAAAGTGAATGACACATCCCAAAATAGGATGTAGATGACTCCACAGAGTCTATGTTTGCAAAACTGATGATTTAGGAATTTTTCAAGTTGCCTTTATTTGTGTCTGTAAGTGTCCATTGCTTGGATATTTCAAGGAAATAAGACTTCAAGCTTTGGAATTCTTCTGCAGTACTACCCAGGCTTTGTTCCTGCTGAATACTCTCTAGTTAGTTCTCATGATGTCCTCAATATTTGATTTGGTGTCTGGTCTGAAGGAAGGAGCCCTTTTTTAGATTGTATTTTGGTTCCATGACTTCCTCAAATGTTAAGTTAAGATGGAGTTCTTACATAATTTTCTACTTTAAAATTAAAATTAAAACATTATTGTCAGATTATTTTATAAGTTATATTAACTTGCTCTCCTTTCACTTGATCACTTAAATACTCTACATCTTGTTGTTCATCAATTTGGACTAGCAGGCACCAGTAACATTTCCATTTGACCCCATCATGTGCCAGTGTAGCCCAATGGCATCTGGTTGCTTCAGGAATATGAAGAGTCACAAACCCTTTGTTCAGGGTCTTGACAAAGAAGTCTGACCATCTAGTAGGTGGGCAGCTACATGATCTTTTGACATCCCATGGATTCCAGTTGGTAATGACTCTATCCCAGTGGTTGTCTCCAAATTGCATTACATGTCCAGTCCATCTCATTTTCAATGCCTTGGCAAATGAGACAGCATCCTCGCTCTGGCACAGTAACAGAGGTCAGAACACCGGATTCCTTCTCTTACTTGAGGGAGGCATGATATTCCAAGCATAGCTATTTTGATTTCTCTTTGGGAGACCCGATTAGCATTTTCATACTGCTTTCATAGAGCCCAAGTCTCTGAGGCATATGTTCAATGCAGGGAGAATGGTGGAGTCGAAGACATGTGCCTGGAGCTGGAGGTTCTTTGTCTTTTAGCAATTTCTTCGATGCTCTTGAAAGTATTCCATGCCGCTCTCTTCCTCCCGCAGCTCAGGTTTTAGGTAGTTCATCATGTTGGCTTCTCAACCTAGGTACACATAACTGCTGCATTTAGAGATGTTTGTTCCATTGAGAGTGAATGGGGCTTCTGAACTAGTTCATTTTTCATGAGCATAGTTTTGCTGAGATTCAGCTGTAGACCTATCTTTCCACATTCTCGGTTGAAGTCAGCCATAATTTTTGCCACTTGGCTAATGTTTGGTGTTATTAGAACAATGTCATCAGCGAGCGGAGGTGGTGTAGTTACAGACTGTCTATCTTTACTTCCATTCCTTCCCATTCTAATTGCTGCATAATGTTCCCGAGGATGGTTCTGAAGAGTTTTGTTGAAATGGTATCACCCTGCCGAACCTCTCTTTTGACATGAGTGATCACTTCCTTGTAGAATGGTGAGATCCTGGTGGTAAATCCGCAATACAGCTCACAAAGGATCTTGATGTTTTGGGTTTGAATGCCCTGTTTGGCTAGTGCTTCGATGACCGCTTGGTCTAAACAAGAATTAAAGGCTTTCTTTAAATCAATGAACGTGAGACAGAGCAGCATCTTGAACTCCCACAAACCTCAATGAGCTTGGTTACCGTGTGGATATGGTGACTGTGCTGAATCCTCTTCAGAAGCCAGCTTGCTTGCATGTTTTTCCTTCATCCAATATTCTCGCCATTCCTGTTCAGGATGACTCAAGAGAAGAGCTTGTAGATAGATGATGGACAACAGCCAAATGGGGCGATAGTTGCCAATTTCTGCCAATTCCTTGAATGTCTCCCTTCTTGAACAGTAGAACTTCCTGCTGGTTTTTACTGAAAAGGCACTTGCATTCAGACAGGTAGTGTGTGAAGAGCTGAGCCAGTGTATTGATGAGTACTGATGGCTGATTCTTCAGGTGTTCAGATCTGACTTTGCATCTGGTTGTATTCCCTTCTCTGCTGACGAAATGGCATATCAGATTTCAGAAGGGAGAAAGTTGGGAATGACATATCCATCCTCCCAAAATTGGTATGTGGCAGGTGGACGTGGCAGTCAAAGAGATCTGAGAAGTCATGGATAATCTTTTCCATTACCTTTCTGGAATATGTGATAGATCCATCAGGACATCAGAGGGCAGTCATTTTGGTCTTATAGTTGGCAAAAGGACAGGCGAAGTGTTGCAAAGCTTTTCCCGGTTTCTGCTGCATCTTCTAGTATTTCTGCTCTTCTCTCTTTGAGGTCTTCCTTTATTGCTTCTCTGCACTGCTTTTCGAGCTTGGATATTAGCATTTGGTTGCCTGAGGCTCCCGCCTTTCATGTTGGCACATGAACACAAGAGTTATTTTATAATTTATTATACCACTGTGAGACATACATTTACAAAGATGTTCATAACTGGGTCTTAGTTATACATTGTTTCAGCACCCATCCCATCAACCGGCCCCATTCCAACCACCAATGTCCCCACATTCCCTCCCTACGGCTCTATAGCAGGCATTTTTCTTTTCCATCCTTTTTCTCTCTGTATCTCTCTCTGTCTCTCTCTCTGTGTCTGCCTCTCTTTCATTTTTTTAAATTTTAATTATACCATGTGAGATATATAATTACAAGGATGTTCATAATTGTGTCTCTACAATAGTGTTCCAGAATCCATCCCTCCACCAGGACCAATTCCACCACCCAATTCCCAAACACGCCCACCCAAACCCCTGCCTTCTGTTATTGCAGGCTTATTTTACCTCTCCATCTCTTTTTCTCTTTCCCTGTATTTCTCTCTTTCTATTACACTTTGTGGCTTGTTCTACAGATACTAATAATGTATGATGTCTCTCATTTGAATATTTAATAGTGAGTTCTAGTGTGACATCCCAATTCCTCATTCCCATAACCTCTCCAGTTTGATGCAAATAGAATGATCGTCGAAGTGTACATGAGAAAGATCCTGAAAGGACCTGGTGATAAAATACTTTTAGTCTAAGACTAACGTAGCTTTGGATCTGGAGTGGTGTCTTCTGGCAGTTGGCTGTGGTGGCTGGAGCTCAGGGTCACACTCACTGACCCGGAGTCGGGGCGGTGGAAGACCCCAATCTTGCTCTGATTCCAGCAAGTATGTCCGCCTGCATGCTGAGCAAGCCCCTGGGAGCTATGTAGAACATTGCCAGATGCTGGCTGATTTCCCCTAAAACTCCATAGGGCCACTCACCATGAGGCCTGAGCTGCACAGCCGTGTATCTGGGTAGCGTTCTCCAGCAGTTGGCTGTGGTGGCTGGAGCTCAGGGTCGCATCCACTAACCCAGAGTCTGGGAAATGGGTGAAGGCCCCAAATCCTTGCTCCAAGTCCAGCAGGTGTGGCGGCCTGCATGCTGAGCAAGCCCTAGGGAGCTATCACTCTCGAGTTTTCAAAGACAGGCATCCTTTGGGTCTTTTTCTCTCGGCATTCTTAGCAAAATTATGCAGGTGCTGGAAACAGTTGGTGTATTCTTCATCGATGTTGTCAATGATGGTATCTCCCCATGTTGCTGCACTGGTGACAGAGTTTCCAACCGGTAGTCATTCTGGGGAGTTCTCTTCTTAAACTTTGCAGCCTTTTCTCCCCATTGCGTGAAGTAGAATTTTGCACGAAGGAGACAGTGGTCCGATCCTGTTTGGAATTTTTGAGACAACAGCTACATTGGTCAGGCAAAACCGTTCGAAAGATGATGTGGTCACTTTCATTGTGGAACTGCTCACCAGGGTATTCCCATGTCCAACGTTTTGATTCAGCCTTCTTCTGAACAGTGATTCCCATGAATGGTCTTGGTGGACATGATGAACTCCAGGTTATCTCTCTCCCTGTTCGCTCCATTCTAGGCCATGGGTTCCAATGTGGAGTTCTTTGGCCCATCTTCTCAGTCTTATCTTGGCATTAAAATCACCAACTATGATCTTGTAGAAGGTATGATCTTTTTTAGAACTCCTCCAGTTCCATGTAGAATTTCTCAATTTCTTCTTTCTTTTATGTGGATGTTGGTGCATAGACAACGGAGATAGAAACTACTGGCTGTGGCCACATCTCTTCAAGTGTAATCATCCTATCGGGTTTGTTAGGCATTCAAATGAATCAATGTTGACAGCCATGTTTGTGTTGACAAGGACACTGACGCTACCGATGCCTCTTTCATCACATGTTCCTAGGAACAGTTCTTCTCCGGTGTCAAAACAGCATGACCTGATTCATGCCTCCCTGTCTCAGTCAGCCCAATGATATCATACTTGATCTTTTGTGCTTGCACTATCAGGTTCTCGATATATGCTGCCGATGCCAGCGTATGTGCATTGAAAGTACACATTTTATTTCTTCTTCGTTTTGGCAGCCTAGTTTGGCCCTGAAATTTTTTTCTTAAGACACTCTTTTTTCATCCGTCTTAGTGCTGCTGTATTAAAGGCTTTTTCAGGGTTGGGAAGATAAACATTTTTATTACTGGTTTTGGCATATTGAATATGCTCTCCTTTAAGAATTAATATTTGTACTGATAATGGAAATGAGTTTGTCATTAATTTGCAGTTCATGGAAAAATAGGCAAGAAAATTAATATAAAATATTACCACAATTTATGAAAGGGATAAAATGGTGAATGTACAGCAATGACAAAGGATTTTCAAAGGCTAATGATTGAAGATTTTATTGTTAAAGATATGAAATTGAGGAAAGATTTAGTTAAAATAATAAAATCATTAAATATGTAGAGAATTAAAATCATGGATTAGCAATACTTTTGATCTTTAAAAAACCATCACTAATATAGCAATAGTAAAAGACCTTAAATGAGAATAATTTCACAAAATAAGGAGCAATAACCTTTTAACTAAGAATAAATGATATGAAAACAGATGAAATTAAAGAGTTGATCATTTAGGGGGTATCAGGATAGCTCGCTAAGTTCTTGACTTGAAAATATTTAACCTGGGTTAACTTTTCAGCACCATGTTCAGGTAACTGAGCTCTGGGACAATGTGGGACCCCAACAATATCAAGGTTCATAGAGTTCCGTGATCATTCTCGGGAGGTGGATTACTGATGGACAATTTGAGTCCAGTGCAGAATACAGAGATTTTACTTCCTACCAACAAGTTAAAACATATTTTGTCACCACAACCCTGGGCAACTGGTTCCCACAGACCCAGAGAGGCTGATCAACCACCCTAAGCATGTGCTTTACTATCAAGAGCTCCCCACACCCACATTTGTGCCTATTAACCAAGCCAACTCCTTTGTCTGCCCTAGTCCACCAAGCAAAATGCCTCTCACTCCCTTCCTCCTGGGTAGGGCAGGTGAAACCAAATATCAAAAGCAGCCTTTAGGTGCAAACCGAGAAAAGCCACCTCTGGCTCAAATTTAACAGATGCTTTCCTCCCAGACCAACTTCTTATGCAAACACTATGGAAAGGGGGCTGGTATAAAGAACTACACTTTAGAACAGTATCTAAGGATGTATTTTCATGTGAAAAAATCACTTCATATATTTCAAACTAATCCCCATGCTAGATTGATATCTCCATCTCACAAAGTCCTTTGTTCGGACTACTTTGCTCCAGGACAATTTATAAACTACTATAGGTTTCTGTTTAGTGAGAGGTCTTACAGGATTGCTTTAGGACAAACCAGTAAGATCTTTCCTTTGATTTTTTTGAAGCTAATTTCTAAAAGGGGTCCCATATCCTAGTCATGGTGGACTCCTTCTGGTATTATCCAGCCCCATGCAGGGACCTGTGGGTGTTATGAGGAAATACCAAACCTAGATTTTATTGGACTAATAGTACAAAAGACAAGATTCCAGAAGCAATTATTCAGAGTCAACTGACTCACCTATATCTGCCACCAACTGACTCACCTATATCTGCCACAACTTAATTTTATGTTTACACAAAAATGGAAATATTTGGCATAAAGCTGTGGTCTAAAATATGCAAATAGATAATACAGTGGAAAGAAATCTTCAATAGTAATGATCCAGGGCTAAAACGTGGGGCATCACTCCCAAGATGAGCACCTATAGGAGTGATCTCTGAGCACAGAGCCAGAAGAAAACAGTGACAATTGCTGGTGTGGCTCAAAATAAACAAAATGTTTATAATATAACATGCGTAGTAGAGATGTAGATCCATGAATAGAATTGAAAGATATGCTAATGTATCTGAACAATAAGAATGATCCATTCAAGTTCACGTATTTCAGTAAATTTCTCAGGCAACTGCTTACTTCATTGAAAACCTGAAATAACATGCACTGGATATTGTAATCTCAAAATATGTGTATTGAAAAGTCAACAGTCAAGACTGTGAGGTCTAACCTCACAGATGTGTTCTAGAGTAAGGGCAAGGTGGTACTTAAACTGAGATCATGTTTATCATCAAGTGGATAATCCTTACTTGTTCCTCTCTTCAGAGGACAGATAGAACATGATGATTGGCATTCACATGATTCATAATTAACAAATCTTTATCTGCATGATTTGGGCTCCTTTCTGATTAAAAACAAACAAACAAAAAATCCTGAGATGATCCTTATTACCTAATAAGGAGAAGGGAGCAATGGAAAAAATTGGAAACACATAGTCAATAAATTAAACGAAAAGAAAATGGAACTAGAATAAATGCCATAATATATATAATATTTCTCATAAATATGCATAGAAAATGTTATTTACATGCTTACTATTTTATTAGTTCCATTGTATGTTGATGGTTAACAAAAAGTCACTGTACATTTTTTCAGAATTAAATGCTAAATGTTTGGCATTATACTCGACTTGGTTGGGTTTAATCCCAGGGCTATATGATATCTGAAGACCACAGAATTATCTCTAAGCTTGAGCTAGGATTAATCACAAAACTTGCACATATGTATAAACACACACATGTGTATGCATGATGTATTTATCTATACATATGTATGTACATACACATATATACATATATGGATGCATATGTAAGTGTAGCTGATCAAAATAGATATCCTTGTCTATTTTACTAAATCTAGTTTAACAAAAATATATACAATTAAGTTTGTCATGTGGATAACCGTTTCATGGATTTTGCCTCCAAAGAAATTCTCTAGTTTCTCTCGGAAGTGAGACATAAGTGGATCCATTCTAAAACACTTTCGGATTCTTCTCCATGACATAGATCTTCCTGCAAAGCTTTTGAGTAGAGTGCAATTCTGAAAATTGCACTTGGGAGAAGTACTTGTTTTCTCCTACCTTAACCTCTTGGACATTCTCATTTGAAGGCGAGATAAACATCCTATAATCAACAGGAGTGAAAGCAACAATAAATAAATTTGAAAGCTACAAGAGCAACAAGAATCTTTCTTTAAACATTGCACTGTTGAGCCATAGCATGTAGAGCCTCAGACGCAGCTGGGAAGCTGGAACTCGGCTCTCTCCAGGCTCACCTTGTGATGGTGACCCCAGGAGGAGGATGGGTTTTGGGAGTGGGCCCATTACCTCTGGGGTCCGAAGCAGCCAGATGAGACTTTCGCCCACCACACTACCTCCACCTTCGCTGTTCAGACGCTGCAGCATATCAGCCGCCCGGAGTGGATGCTACCTCAAGACCAGATTAACAGAGCAAAACGAGTTCAAGCCCAGGGAGGCCCCAGTAGCAGAAATCACCTGAATTCGCCAGATGGAGCTGGTTCTGGCCCTTCCTCCATTTTGTCTGAGCCTAGTAGTCCAGCCCAGGAGCTGCCCTGGGGCGGCCAGCCATAGCATGCAGAGCCTTAGACACAGCTGGGGAAGCTGAAACTCGGTTCTCCCTAGGCTCAGCTGACTATAGGCCCCAGGAGGACAGATGGATTTTGGGAGTGGGCCCATCACCTCTGGGGGGTCCCAGAAGCAGCCAGATGAGACTCCGCTACCACACTAACCTTCACCTTCGCTGTCCAGATGCTGACCATGAGGCCCCCTAAGTCGGGAGCCAAGCCCCGCTGTCCATCAAACTAGTGGAAATGGTTATGTCCTTTAATGTACTACATTCTACAATGTGTAGGAAAGGTAGGCAGGAGGGAGAGATAGAGAGGAAGAAAAGATATACAAACCCCCAAGTAGTTGAGGTGTGGGAGGGGGAGGGAGTGTGGGGACATTGGTGATGGAGATGGGTTCAGGTGGAGGGGATGTGGGTGTTGGAACACTGTAGAACCAAAACTCGACATGAGCATCTTGCAATTGAATGTCTAAAAGTGGTGTAATAAAATTTGAACAAAACAAAAAATTATAATTGTCTAAGAAAGTGTAGAACCACAAAAAAAGTAGCCGGTCTCAAAAGATAGAGTCAATCAGAAAATTACCTAATATTCTCCTCTTACATCTCTATAAACCTCAGTATAATAACAATGATTTAGCTGAGCTATAACGCACTTAGCTGTTTGATGAGTCACTACATGAGGAACCCTCAAACAATAACAACTCTCCCATGTGCTCTGAGAGTAACAGCAGCCAGTGGCTGCCATTACGTAGTAGAGACTTGAGTATACCTCTCTGACTGCAATCCACCAGGCCCTTCTTCCTGCAGAAGTCCTTGAGAAGCAGATACAAATTCCAGAAATAGAGAGCCAGAGACAAGCAATTTAAGAGCAGGAAATCAGATTCCAAATGGAGAAGTCTTTTGCTCAGTGACCTCACTTAGGATGAGGCATACACAGAAGCAGGCTAGGAAGAACAAGGCAGCAGCAGCACATGGCCTGGAAGAACAGTCCTTGAATAGTTTTGAATATAGTAATATAGAAAGGAAGAATGCAGCTGTGCAGAATTCATCTCATGGCCAGTTGCCAAGACCACAAGAGGATAAGATGCCAGTTCAAAAGAGGACTCCTAAGGGTATGGCCTTCTCCCACCTTACCTCAGGCAGGGCAAGCACACTTGCTACTGTGCGTGGTTTCCAGTAGAGTTGGACAACCTGCAGGTGAGAGCCAGGTCACTGGGAAGCAGCAGGTAGGCCATCTTCATCTCTTTCCACTTAGGCTGAAACCAAGCATGCAGAGGGAGGGCCCATGTGAATATGTGGTGCCCATGACCCTGCCTTGGCCTCCAAAAAACCTTCTTTAGGGCCCTGTGTTCTGGGACACTCTAAGAAGTGATCCTGATATCTTGTTGTTGGACATGCATGGGGACCCCAGCTTGTCAAATTCTATCTCTGCATAAAATTTTGACTCCTGGCTGGCTCTGCTCTTCAGAAACACATTCTCCAATACCTATGGATACTAGGTCCAAGAATTTTTTTTGCCTGCTTAGGAAATCTTGCTACCATCCTTGGTTCCAGACCTTTTTTCTCCTAAGGATATACTTTATGCCCCCCATGTCCCATTTCTTTCCAACTCACAGCAGAATTGTTACATATATCTGTACTGCTAGGGTCAAACTGATGAGTCAGCCTAACCGATCTCAATGGCCCAGTTCTCTCCCCATGGCTCTTAGTTCTATTGAGCCTGGGAATGATGAAAGGAATTCAGTGCCTTAGGTTTTGGGCCAAAGAGCCAGAAAATTCTTTTATGAGTATAATTTCAGGGCTATAGTAAAATATTTTTCCACGCTCAGACTCCCTACTTGTCAGAGCTCCACCTAGAAGAAATGTCACAAGCCCAGCTCACCAGAGACCCACCCCTACAGCAGTCTTTTTCAAGCCCAGAACAGGTATGCCTGGATGCAGAGACTCACATACAGGGGCAGAGCTGCTACTGGTTCTCCCCTGTGCCCAGCTGGGACCAACAGGTGCCTGGAAGGGATGGTGGTTTTAGCCCTGGCCCACCTCCCCGCAGAGCCTTGCAAGAAGCCAGAGGAATTCCCACAGTATGAGGGACACCATTTTCCACATCCGAGTTCCACTTGTCGGAGCTCCACCCAGGGAGAATTGCTGATCACAAGCCTAGCTCGTGGCAACCACTTTGTGGCCATGTGGTTCATCAATAAATGCACAAGATGAAAGGCGTACAAGAGTATCCCACCTGCACAGCAGAGACTGGTAAGCTTCCTCGTGTTGTATTTGATAGGCCAAATACCAGTAAATTATAGACCCCACTCCCATGACCTGATGGAATGGTTTGAGGCTCTTTATGTTCCCTGGAGCAAGCAGATGCTCTTGGGCTACATTAGCATGTGGCAGCACTTATGGAGATGTTACTGGTGTCTGATAGAGCAAATTGATGAGCAACAGGAAGACAAGTGATACAATGAATGAAATATCACGTTTATTTCCTCATATTTTTTATGAAAGGCCAGGATTCAGGCCCTGGTACTGACCTAGTAGGGGGTGGTAGACAGCTGGCCTTGTCGGTGCTTATGCTGGTCATTCATTGTCTGCTATGATCCATTTCTTAACTGTTTTCACTAGAAGATTAGAGGTGGGACCTAAACCCCTTGGAAGAGCACTAGTCCTGCTCATGTGGTGTCACATTGCATCTCTAATTACTCCTTTCCAAATTCTGTACCTAAATACCAATATCATCAGGGAATGTAGGGGATTAGTTGAACCTGAATGGTAAAAATGCCCCATGAGGTCATCAAACCATCACTGTGTTTTTCCCTCCCCTAATATGTGTGACCTCCATCCCATATTTTACTACCCCTACAACATTTTTTAAAGATTTTGTTGTTGTTAAGCTTATTTTGGGCCCATACTTGAGATGCTCTGGTTTTACTACCAGCTTTGCACTCAGAAATTACTCTTGGGTACCAAGAGGTCCATATGGAAGCCATATATTGAAACTGGGTCACTGCATGGAAGACAGGGGTTACTGTTGTACTATTTCTCCAGTAGACCCCCCCACAAAACACTTGATCACTTAATATCCCATTATTTATTGATTTGCTTGAGCTAGTGACAGCAATGTTTCCATTTGACCCTAATACATGCCAGTGTAGCCTAATGATATCCGCTTGCTCCAGGAATACGTAAGAGCCTCACAATCGCTCATTCAGGGTCTTGTCAAGAAGTATGACAATCTTATAGGTGTGAGGCCACTTGAAATCCACAAATCACTTTGATCATGACATCTCCTTTATTTGTCGATTTGCTCTAGTGGGCACCAGTACTACTTCCATTTGACCCTATCACGCGCCAGTGTATCCCAATGGCATCTGGTTGCTTCCCCACAAATACAAAGAGCTTCAAACTGTCATTCAGGGTCATAAAGAAGTCTGATCATCTAGTAGGTGGGCAGCCATGTGATCTTTTGACATCCCGTATGATCTAGTCGGAAATGGCTCTAGTTCAGCAATCCTTCCAAATCAACATTGGATGTCCAGTCCATCTGATTTTTGATGCCTTGGCAAACGAGACAGCATCCCTTGACTCTGGAACAGCGACGGAGGTTGGAGCCCGGATTCTTCTTTCACTTGACACTAGAGAAGAACTGCTCCTCAGAACATGGGATGAAAAGAGGCATTGGGGGTATCAGGTGTCCTTGTTAACATGAAACATGGCTGCAAACATTGATTCACTTGAATGCCTAACAAACCGATAGGATGATTACACTTGAAGAGAGTGTGGCTCACTGCCAGCAGTTTCTATCTTCGTTGTCTACGCACCAACATCCACATACAAGGAAGAAGAAATTGAGAAATTCTACATGGAACTGGAGGAGTTCTATAAAAAAGATCACACCTTCTACAAGATCATAGTTGGTGATTTTAATGCCAAGATAGGACCGAGAAGATCGGCTGAAGAACTCCACATCGGGACCCATGGCCTAGAATGGAACGAACAGGGTGAGAGACTATCTGAGTTCATCATGTCCACCAAGACCATTCATGGGAACTCACAGTTCCAGAAGGCTGAAGCGAAACGTTGGACATGGGAATCCCTGGTGGACAGTTCCACAATGAAATTGACCACATCATCTTCAATCGACGGTTTTGCCTGACCGATGTTGCTGTCGTCCCAAAATTCCAAACAGGATCGGACCACCATCTCCTCTGCGGCAAAATTCTACTTCACGCAATGGGGAGAAAAGGCTGCAAAGTTTAAGAAGAGAACTCCCAGAACGACCACCAACTGGGAACTCTTGGCACCATTGCGGCAACATGGGAAGATACCATCATTGATGACATCGATGAAGAATACAACCGACTGGTTCAGCACCTCCATGATTGTGCGAAGAATGCCAAGAGAGAGAAAAGCCACAAAAGGACGCCTGTCTTCAAAAACTCTTGAGCTCATTCGCCAACGTGGCAAGGCGCGAGCCTCAGGTGACCAAATGCTAACATCCAAGCTTGCAAAGCAGTGCAGAGAAGCGATAAAGGAAGACCTCAAAGAGAGAAGAGCAGAAATACTGGAAGATGCAGCAGAAGCCGGGAAAAGCATTCGCAACGCCCGCCTGTCCTTCGCCAACTATAAGACCAAGATGACTGCCCTCCAACGTCCTGATGGATCTATCACATCTTCCAGAAAGGCAATGGAGAAGATTATCCATGACTTCTACTCAGATCTCTTTGATAGCCACGTCCACCTGCCCACATACCAAATTCCACAGGATGGATATGTCATTCCCCAACGTTCTCCCTTCTGAAATCCGACATGCCATTTCGTCGGTAAAGAAGGGAACAGCACCAGGCCCAGACAAAAGTCAGACCCGAACACCTGAAGAATCTGCCTCAGTACTCATCAATACACTGGCTCGGCTCTTCACACGCTACCTGTCTGAATGCAAGGTGCCCTCCCAATGGAAAACCAGCAGGACAGTTCTACTGTTCAAGAAGGGAGACATCCACGACATTGGCAACTATCGCCCCATCTGCCTGTTGTCTGTCATCTACAAGCTGTTCACTCGAGTCATCCTGAACAGGATTGGCAGAACATTAGATGAAGGACAACCATGCGAGCAAGCTGGCTTCCAAAAGGATTCAGCACAATCGACCATATCCACACGGTAACCAAGCTCATTGAGGTTTGTAGGGAGTTCAAGATGCCACTCTGTCTCACGTTCATTGGTTTAAAGAAAGCCTTTGATTCTGTGGAGACTGAAGCCGTAACGGCCCTAGCCAAACAGGGTGTTCAAACCCAATACATCAAGATCCTTCGTGAGCTGTATTACGGATTCACCACCAGGATCTCACCATTCTACAAAGAAGTGATCATTGATGTCAAAAAGAGGGGTTTGGCAGGGTGATACCATTTCACCAAAACTCTTCAGCGCCACCCTCGAGAACATCATGCGACAATTAGAATGGGAAGGAATGGGAGTGAAGATAGATGGTCGGCAACTACACCACCTCCGCTTCGCTGATGACATCGTTCTAATAACACCAAACATTAGCCAAGCGGCACAAATGCTGGCTGACTTTGACCGAGAATGTGGAAAGATAGGTCTACAGCTGAATCTCAAGAAAACTATGTTCATGAAAATGAACTAGTTCCAGAGGCCCCATTCACTCTCAATGGAACAAACATCTCTGAATGCAGCAGTTATGTGTACCTAGGTCGAGAAGTCAACATGATGAACGACCTAAAACCTGAGCTGCGCAGGAGGAAGAGAGCGGCATGGAATGCCTTCAAAGGCATCGAAGAAATAGCTAAAAGGACAAAGAACCTCCTGGCTCCGGGCACATCTCTTCAACTCCACCGTTCTCCCTGCATTAACATACGCCAGAGACCTGGGCCCTACGAAAGCAGGATGAGAATGCTATTCGGGTCTCCCAAAGAGGAATCGAAAAGAGCTATGCTTGGAATATCACGCCTCACTCAAGTGAGAGAAGGAATCTGAGCTCTGACCTCCGTCGCTGTTCCAGAGTCAGGGATGCTGTCTCGTTTGCCAAGGCATCGAAAAATCAGATGGGCTGGACATGTAATGCGATTTGGAGATGACTGCTGGACTAGAGCCGTTACTAACTGGATCCCACGGGATGTCAAAAGATCACGTGGCCGCCCACCTACAAGATGGTCAGACTTCTTTGTCAAGACCCTGAACGAACGGTTTGAGGCTCTTCGTATTCCTGAAGCAACCAGATGCCATTGGGCTACACTGGCACGTGATAGGGTCCAATGGAAATGTTACGG